>PITA01014051.1:0-46142 GCA_004023965.1 Spilogale gracilis
TGTCATTCATAGTTTTAATAGCAAACAGTTGTATAGTGCTACTGGGTCCCAGATATGGTTTTAAGATACACACACATGCAACACTGGTACCCATGCATAGGTGTTTAATCTTGGAAATAGCTCTACAAGATCAGTACTTTTAGATCCTGATTTTATATGGAAGGCAACTGAGGTGCACACAGAGGTGAGCAGCTGACCAGTCACACAGCACATGAAGGAGCCATGGCATATGAGGCAGGCGGCCAGATAGGGCTTCGGCATCCTTCCTCTCAGCCACGATTTCTGTGTGTCCTTCATGTTATTATTAGTTCATCATCTCTTTCTTTGTCATTTTGGTTTTTGTCCATTAATGAGCTTAACCAGTTGATTATTTTGGAAGGGAACTTCCCTTTAGAAAGGGATTGAAAGTTATATTTATTGTTCTTGGAATAGTGACGATGGCCAAAGGTTCAAAACTAAATTCACTCTTCTCAGAAGAAATGCTTGGAATCATGCATAGAGACAGGTTCCTCCCGCACATTGGCTAAATATATGTCTTTCTAACTTTTTTTTTATCTTTTTTTTTTTTTTTAAAATTTCATTTATCTATCTGACAGAGAGACAGATCACAAGTAGGCAGAGAGGCAGGCAGAGAGAGAGGAGGAAGCAGGCTCCCCGCCGAGCAGAGAGCCCGATGCGGGCCTTGACCCCAGGACCCTGAGATCACAACCCAAGCCGAAGGCAGAGGCCCAACCCACTGAGCCACCTAGGCGCCCAATTTTTCTTTATCTTTTAAGTTAGGTGATGGATAAAATGAGTGTATATTTTTACTTTGTTGTGTGTATTAGAAATTTGCAAACCTATATGCTGTTTTCCCTTTAATCATTAAATACTTGCACATTTGGATGTGTTTTCTGTGGATGTGAGACATCAAAATGTCCATTATGAAAGAAATTATATTTAATACCTTTGCCTATTTGATAATAGGAAGCTCAGTCGTTTGTTGATTTTGTTTCCTGTGATTTCATTCATTAGAAAAATTCCATGAAACTGTTTTTCTGTTTGACGTAATCTAGTGGAAAGAACTTGAGAGGGTTTTCTGGGGGTCTCTGGGGTTTCAGGTGTGGGGATTATTATCTCTTTAAAGAAAATATGAGACAATGAATCATGAGGTAGAGGAACGGTTTGACTTTGAATCTGCCATTGAGTCTTGTCATGTCAATCTTTTCTGTTTTCTGATTCCATGAAAGACATGTCAGATGGACCATCTTATTTTATAAACTTCGTTAAATACTTGTTCACTGTGTCCTCTGTTTTGCAGATTTGCTGTCATGAACCGAAAAATCCTTGATGTTTTTGGTACTGGTGCATCTAAACACTTTCAGGATTTTATCCCTAGGTTGGATCCAAGATACACAACTGTAACACCGGAGTTGCCCCTCGAGCTTTCTTGAAGATGACTGTAATTTATTAATGTGACCTAATGTTTCGTTATTTTCTTTGGAAGAGTTAATTATGTTGAATCACAAAGGAGTCTTGAGCTTGAACTTCAGTGTTATTTCAATGAGAGATGCTCTTTGTTTGTCTGTTTTTCTTACCAATCAGAAGTACAGAAGCTTTTTAGGAAGGTGTCGCTTAATAATTAAGTGCCCTTCCATAGCCAGAATCTGATTCTGGGTCACTGTAGTGGTTGACATGATGCTATATTATTGATTAAATTATGTCCACAAGCAATCTTAAATAATCTATGTAGAAGTGTAGTAACAAATAAGAGTATACTTAAAATTACTTTAAAAGATCTTTTTAGTTCATTCCAATATAATTCTTGATTAAAACTAAGACTATTTCTATGTTTTAGAATACAAAGGATCACGGGTACATGGATTTGGTCTGTATTTTTTTTTTAGCTTTTGAATTGGTAACTAGTAGTAAAATGTGTGGATATGAAGTGATTCTTCACAACCAATGCTGCTTTAGTATAAAGCAATTTAATTGAAGAAAGTGGCTGTTCTTACTTCAGGGATGCAAAGACGGGTCTTACGCTGTTTGAATAAATGCCGTGGTATCCGTGTTTTCTACTGCTGATACCTTCGTCTCTCTCCGTGATGAGCTGGGCTGCCTGGCAGCCCATGGACCTACGTACTAGGGCAGGTTAGGGGTGAATGGAAGGTTAAATAGCAGGTTAGGGGTAAATGGAAGCTGACATACCGGATACAGTTCAAATGTATGTTTTGATCTTTTGCAGAAGCATTACACTTGAATATTTAAAAGGTGTTGTTCTTTTTAAACCTCTTGTGGGTTTATGATGTTTGTTTTCATTTATTAGGACCGAATTCTTCATGGCTAAGTTTGTCTGCCATTGTTGATTTAGAAGGGATCAAAAGTAGTTTGGGCGAGTTTGCCCTTTTGTTCCCTCTCGCCTGTTCGACCTACACAATGGATATTTTACAACTACAAACAATATAAAAATCCAGTAGTTGTTAAAAAGGCCATTTCATCACTGATGGGATTCAGGTTCTCTAGCCTCGTTTCAAAAACTTCTTGTCACCATTTTTATTCCTGTTAGAATAAAAGCGTGACAAAATGTAGTCACTGTTGATTATAAGTTCAGGACAGCGGTGATTGAAATATGATTACTCTTTGGAGTTTTTCAGGGAAAAGTTATACTTTTCTAAGTTAATAAAAGGCTTAATTGGTTATGATGTCTACAGTTAATGTAACAAAAAGGGATGGTGGTATATATTTTTAATATCATTTTGTTGCTGGGAAGTTTTGGGCCATTGTAAATTAATTATACAGTAGAACTGGTGTTAAACCCAGACTTTAAAAATGCTTAGTCCTCCGTATTCAATTTCCTTAAGCCCTGTATATTTCTGTTTACATGTAATCCTATCCTTGGTTGTTAATGGCAAATTGAAACCCAACAAAAAGACAGACTCTGGTACCATGGTAACAGAGAGAGCCACTCTCATTAGGTCAAAATTCTGCATTGTGATTAACTTCTTGGAATTGGCTTGTCTATTAGACAATACTGTTAAGGCATCGTTTTGGTTTCAGACTTCAAGATTCATTAATAAATTAAGTTTTAAGTTTTTATTCACTGGAATCAAAATGACGATTGGTACTGTGTTTGCTTTTAAAAATGAAATATTACAGCAGTGAAGAAAGCACTGCTTCCTGCCCCTCATTTTCTTTTCTTTAGAAATTGTGTTTATATTTTTCCTGTCTGCTTAAAAGGCAAACATTTTAATTCTTAAGTTACTGTTGTCATTAACATTAAAAAGGCTATGATGTTGAAAGACAAATCCTGTTGAAATCTGATGAGATTGTTTAGTAAAATTTTACTGTCAAAAGGTGCATTTCTATGATTTACTTTTTTCTCCAACTATAGTCATTTTTTAATATAAAATGTAAAATGAAATGACCATCATGAAGCAGAATACAGTCATGAATGTATAGCTTGAGTGAATAGTTCCCTAACTTTGCCGTGGTGAAAGGAGTCTGATTTGATCTCACTGGGAGGCGGCCTGTAAAGTGTAGCTGTTTCAAAAAGAGACTGTTCATGTTCCTGAAGACAATCAGAATGAGTATCTTTCTACCTCCGATCAATCAGGTATCCATCGACGACTTGGCACCGTAAATAAAGTCAAATAGATGTCCTTTCCAAAACATGTTTTTTCAGTCCGTTTATACACTAAAGACATCCTGCCAATGGTAAGTTTCCACCAGAACTGACTGCAGGAAACCCAGATACGCCCCCTTAGTTTTTCCCACATCTTTTTATAGTCTGGAAGGCAGTGCGCTGGGGTCCGGGCCGTCTTATGGTGGTTTCATTGCTGTTTCCTGCATGAATACAACCCTAGAGTTAGTACCAACCAGTAAAGACGGATCGCAAGATAACGGATCATCACCAGTCTGTTAGATTCTTGCCAGTTTCTCAGGTAGTGTGAGTCCATTTTAGTACTCATTAATAACATAAAACCGTGTTCCGTTGTTTCACAAATCCTGCAGTCACTTCTGTAACTATTTTCTTGATCTCTGGACATGTTTGTCACTTGACTGATTTCTGGTTTATTTTTGGCCTTCATTTGTCACTTAGTCTGTGGTTATTTAATTTAGAATCGTACCTTTTTATTCTTTGCTCCAGATTGCATAGCTTTTTTTTTCTGTAATGAATGTGTCTTGTGTGAGGAAACCCGAATTGGCCAGTTGTCACAGTATTTTCCTGTCGAGCTTGTGTATTTCCTTGTGGATTGCATCTAGGCTAACACTGCATTTTGTCCTTAAGAGCCACAGGATTGCATTCTGCTTGTGTCTTATCACAGCCCTCAGTTCTCAGTCCGCCGTCAGTGTGTCGTCAGTGAGAATCAGTCTCCTTTACTCACAAGGAGCGCCATCCATTGGCTTAGGCCACATGCTCCGAGAAGGCTCTTGGCAGGGCCGGGGGGCACGTGGCCACTGCTCGCACCTTTGAGTCCGAGCGGCCGCCAAGTCCACAGAGTCCTTGAATTCTCTCAGTGGTTTATTTTTACTGTAAAGACAAAGTAGTTTGACCGAGCAACAAGATCATTCCTCATGGACGATTTCTTTCTTCCACAAAGACAGAAGGATTCACTTCTGAACTGTTAAGTTATCTGAGAAACTTCATCTCTCCCAACAACTTAACCTGCTGCTGCTTATCCCCCTGCTGTTCATTTTCAGGTAGAGAATGGGAAACTGGAAAATGAATGACCAAGGAAAACGTGTAAGAAAAAGAATAAGAAATGAATGTTTCCCGCAGGGCTGGGTTGAGACTGCGATGAGTAATAAATAACATTCATTGAACGGCGGACACCCGGGAGACTGTTCTGACCATTCCCTCAACCTTGGGCCTTGCTCTTTATAGCCCCTTTCCTGGTAGTGCGTTCGCCAGCTCTGCGGTGCCTTCTTGTGTGATAAGCAAGGAAAGGAGTGTCCAGGACCGAGGTGGCCCCGAGATCAGGGGCGTGGACGTGGGTGCTGGGGCTGTGTGATGCTTCCCTCGAGCCTTGGATCTGGGGGCTCCAGGATTGAGGCTGTGTTTCTGTTTCAGCTGTAGCCCAGGTGACTTCACTGTTGCTCTGCAGTCGTGAAAAGGGTAACTACAAAGAAAGGAGACTGACGTAGGTGCGTGGCGTCCGGAAGTAGAGGAAGGGCGGGAAGTTGGCCATGATGTAGCGTGTGTCCTATGAGTGGCAGCAGGACACTGTGTCCCTTTGTAGACCTAAGCTTCCCGCTGTGGTGAGGAAGAAAGAATTCATATCTGGTGCCGCTCTCTGGCTCTTTGATACGGCCTCTCTCTCCTTCCCCTCTCTGTCCCAGCTCTCCTCTTTCTCCTCCTTCCCAGCCTTGGAATCTTTATGTCTGACCTTGTGTTGCCCCTCCCCAGTGCTCATCCCTGTACCCCTTGCCTTTTTTCTGCTGACTGGTGTTCCGTGCTGCTAACTGTGCTCCTTGAGGGGGAACGCGCTGTTGCTCCGTGGGTGGCTGATGGTCAGGTGGGCGGAGGAGCTCTCGTGGGCTCCTGAAAATCGAATAACCGTTTCCAGGGACAATGATGTTTGATTTAGCTCTGCATTTCCTAGGCTGAAGGCACAGAGGATAGTTGCACACATGTGGAAAGAGACGTCCCACTGCATGTGGGGCCTTTAAATACAAGACAGTCAAACTCTTCTCAACAACCCCGGGACGTCATCTGACTTGCTGGGCTACGTAAAAGGGGAGAGAACTAACTCATTTCCTCTTTCCTGTTGCTTTCTCTATTTTCTTTCCCCTCCTTCAGATATGTCCTAAGTGAAATAATATATTGGGCTTTATGCTTTGTCCTCTCAGACCTGAAAAATCCCAGTAGTAACACATGCACACAAGCACGCGCACATGCACACCACCTCTGGTTCACAGCCCAGGCATCAAGTCAGGAGCCCTTGGACTTTTTCTCCAGCTCAGAAGCCACTGCAGCTTACTGGTTCAGTTTTTTATTCAGTTGAGTGCCTACCTCCTTTCCCACCCTAAAGCATAACACTCCAGTCTTGTAAGAAAACCCCGGCTGGCACACAACGTAAACAGCCCTCTGTGGCTCAGGAGCTCCAGCCCTCCATGGGTGGGCCTGTGCGCCCGCATTAGCAGACACCATCCAGGAGTAGTAGTTTCCTCTGTCCCCTGCTTTGGACCAGGCAGTTTCTGAGGTCTCCTTCCTCAGTGTCTATTAAACTCAATGTCTCAGTTATCATTCAACCCCTTAAATTAATTTTCAGATTATTTTGGTCACACAGGAGGATGCTGTGGCTGTTGGGATGGATTGGGGCCAAAGGTCCACAAAAATTTAAAGCCTGAAGTAATCTTATTGTTTCTTGGTCATTATGGCGGTGGGGTGCCGAAAGGGATGGGTGAGAGGAGACTATAAATACACACTTCCACCTCCCCTCCTCTTTCCTGTTTCTTACCTTCCCAGGACTATGCCACATTTTTATTTCTTCAGTTTGAGTCCTTCAGAGGGGAAAATAAAGTTCTTATTTTCTTATTTCTTTCAGAAGAAATTGAAAGTGAGACATAAACATCAGTCTGACTCGTGGTCAGGGAAGAGCCTCAAGCAATGTTGTGGAATGTGTTAGAAAGAGAGGTAGCTTCTCTTTCTCTCCTCTCCCCTCAGAAGTGAGCCAGAGGGATTCATTCAGAGGGGGGCTATCGGGACTTATACTCCAGCGATGTTTGTGATGGGGGTACACTACCAGACTTGGCATAGAGAAGAGACACAGTCTATGAAAGAGGAGGAAAGGGGATTTTCCCCAGAATTATCAGAGTGAGGGTCATGTCTGCAAGCATTATAAATATAAACCTCACTGGAGACCAGTGGTCAAACTAGGTATTAACTAACAAAGTACTTTGCTTCATCAGAGTGGTCAGTGTTGATGGCATGAGTGATTGGATGGTCTTACAATGCTTAAGAATGACAACAGTTGTTTGCTCATTGAGTGGAAAATGTGTTCAATGTATTAAAAGAGATTTTATATAAAAAAAAGTTTTAAGTTCTTCTGTTTGAAATGGAATTTGTAATTTAGGTAAAATCTACAAAACTACCGGAAGAAATTCAGTAGCCTCTAAACTGGAGTCTGCAGTTTTTAAAGCCTATTGTTCTCAGGAATTAGGGTTTTTTTGAGACCTAAGAAGGCAGGATAAATAAATCTACAAAATTAGAGGTATAATGGAATCATCTGGGCACTTTTTCCCCACTAGAACTCTTTTTTATAACTTAGATTAAATTTCTTTTTTTTTTAAAGATTTTATTTATTTATTTAACAGAGATCACAAATAGGCAGAGAGGCAGGCAGAGAAAGAGAGGGAAGCAGGCTCCCCGCTGAGCAGAGAGCCCGATGTGGGACTCGATCCCAGGACCCTGAGATCACGACCTGAGCCGAAGGCAGAGGCTTAACCCTCTGAGCCACCCAGACACCCTAGATTAAATTTTTAAAGTGGATTACAACTCATTGTTAATTGCTCACCTAATGGTTATTTACTCTTTCTTCCTTTTTGATGGAGCACTGATTTTGTTTGTTTAAGGCTCTGTATGCCCAGCTTTTTCTAGTGCTTTCATCTCACTCCTTTCTTCTCGTCCAGGTATTTTTTCAACTTTTTCTCTGAAGATTGTCATGTGATCCAGTTTGGGCCAGTAAGATGTAATGGGAAATCTGGGAAATTCTTGGGAAATTTTTCCCTCCTTAATTTAAGTAAAGCTTTTTTAGCTTCTTCCTTTTCCTCTTGTTCAGAACACTAGTTAATGGGATATGGATCTGTGGCAAATATGAAGTGATGAAAAGTACAAAGATGAAAAACTACTGTGTTAAAGATGTCAGAGCAGAAAAATGCTCATAGAACCTGCCTCCCAGATGACATTCTTGGACCACTGAATGAAAGCCAGTAACCACCTATCTCTGAGAATTTTGAGAAAACAAACCTTAATCACTGAAGGCTCCATTAGTCAAGGATTCTGTTATGTAATGTTCAGCTTTAAACATTTCTTTTTTTTTTTTTGAATGGGAAATAATTTTATTTTTTAAGTTAAAATCAGTTAATTAAGGTCTAGTGTATTATTAGTATCAAAGGTAGAGTTCAGTGATTCATCAGTTGCATATAACACCCAGTGCTTATTACATTGGGTGCCCTCCTTAATGTCCATCACCCAGTTAACCCATCCCCCCACCCACCTTCCCTCCAGCAAAGTTCAGTTTGTTTCCTATGATTTAAAAGTCGCTTATGGTTTGCCTCCCTCTCTGATTTTGTCTTATTTTCCTTTCCCCTCCTTTCCTCTATCTCTTCTTTTTTTCTTAAATTTCAATATAAGTGAAATCCTATGATAATTGTCTTTCTCTGCTTGACTTATTTTGCTTAGCATAATACCCTCTAGTTCCATCCACGTCATTGCAAATGGCAAGATTTTGGGTTTTTTTTTTTATGACTGAGTAATATTCCATCATGTGTATGTACCATGTCTTCTTTATCCATTCATCAGTCAGCAGACATCTGGGCTCTTTCTGTAGTTTGGCTATTTTGGACATTGCTGCTATAAACATTGCGGAGAAAGGGGGAACCCCCCTCCACTGTTGGTGGGAATGCAAGCTGGTGCAGCCACTCTGGAAAACAGTATGGAGGTTCCTCAGAAAGTTGAAAAGGGAGCTGCCCTATGACCCAGCTAAAAACATTCTAGTTGACAAATTCCAGCCTTTATAGGTCGTTCATTTCCCATTGTATCCCTTCCTCCCTTGAGTTAGAATGCTCTCTTTTCCTTCCCTATTGCACTTCAGCATGTGTCCTGAAACAGCCAGTCACCTCTCTGAAGGCTTTGCTGATCTTCTCTTTCTGTCTTCCTGAAGCTCTTTGCTGATATTTCCCATAAAGCACATTCCATGTGATTCTCTGTTGCTCACCTGTTGCTCGCCTAGAAGATGGTGTATGTATTTGAAGGGCAAGGACCACAGCTTATCCCCCATCTCTGTGCCTAAACCAGGCCTTTATATAGAGGGGGTGGGGTGGAGGAGTTAGGGTGGGAGGTTGCTGGTCTCAGCAACTGCCTGCAGAATACATGCTAACTTTGTAGAGTCAGCAGACTAAAGCTCTACCCTCGGCCATCCCTGTAAAAGTCTGGAAAATATTATCCTTATAAGTGACTTCGTAAATACTCTGGGAAATTGGCTTCCACTACCATTCCAGCAGCTATTGGAGCCAGTTTGGCTTCAGGTCTTAGAGAAATGATTTGTCATCTGTTTCATTTGTTTGCTTTTTCCTGACAGAGCTGGAATTCTGGATTGTTCCCCACTTTAAAAACTGCCATGTCTAAACCAGAAGTAGACAGGGCAGGACATAAGTGTCTTCCTTCCCATTCATTCTCACAGGGTGAAAATTCACAGGCAGTTTTCCTAGAATTATGCTTCATGTCTGGCTTTTCAGTAGCCTATTAAGATTATTCTTTTCTTATAACAAAGGATTTTAGATATTTGAGAATGGTTCAGGATCACTCTATTAACAAATAGCTGCTTCTGATGTTCATTTTTAGGAGGGAAGGAAGGGAACTGAAATGTATGAGGTGCCTGTGATGTATGGTAGATTGTTCACATCCCATTCAAACATTCAACCTATGAGGTAGATAGTATTGGTTCTATTTTACCAGTGAGAGAACTGGGAATCAGGGAGGCTGCTAATTTGCCCATGGTGACAGTACCAGAATTTGAGCTCAGATCTCCAAGAGTTGAAAGTTTTAGGTTTGTTTTTTTTTTTCCTTTCTCAGAAAATAACAGTCCTGCCAAGAAGTGACATCTTTACTCCTCTCTGTTAAAAATCCTCATATGACATTGTAATAAAAATCATGCCTCCAAAAATGGTTGTGACATTTATTTGCAGCTCAGATAGAAGAACAAGAATTGGAATTACCTTCTCACCTGAAAATAAAAATCCTGATAATATGTATATAAAACAGTAGTTTTCAGACATTGGACATCAGGCTCTGCAGGGCAATGATCCCAGAAAGAAGGAAAATAAACACGTTGATTCCTGTGATTTCCTCAGCTGATACCTGAAGAGAGATTCCACTTTACAACTCAGGGAGGGAACAGCACACAGTGCCCAGAGGACTCCCTGGGGTGAGGAAACAGACCTGGGAGTCCAGAGAGGCCAAAATGAGTGAAGTCACTAAGGCAGAGTACAAGAGAGGAGCAAGCTGCACAGAGAGAAAGCCTAGAGATTTAAAGAGGGCTCCCCTTGAGACCTAAGCTGAGTACTTCTGTATGCATGGGAGGAAGCTACTGAGACTGGAGAAAGAACCACCTGAAAGGAGCAGAGGAAGCCATCTGTGAAGTCTACACAAGGCAGTGAGTAGTTTATATTCCTGATAGCCAGAGTGGAAAACTATGTAATTCAAAAGACACCAGATAGGAGAGTCAGAAGAGTATTGCTTCAGTAGGAGAGCAAAATTAACCCAACTTAAAAGTATTGGGGTACCTGGTGGCACAGTCATTTGAATGTCCTGACTCTTGGTTTCAGCTCACGTCATGATCTCAGGGTCATGAGATCAAGCCCCACCTTGGGCTCTGCGCTCAGTGCAGAGTCTGCTTAAGTTTCTCTCTGCCCTCCCTCCTACCCACCCGCAGCACATATGCACTCTGTCTCTCAAATAAATAAATTTATTTTTTAAGATTTTATTTATTTGACAGAGAGAAACACAGCCAGAGAGGGAACACAAGCAGGGGGAGTGAGAAAGGGAGAAGCAGGCTTCTCGCCGAGCAGGGAGCCTGATGTGGGACTCAATCCCAGGTCTCTGGGATCATGACCTGAGCCGAAGGCAGTCGCTTAACCAACTGAGCCACCCAGGTGCCCCTCAAATAAATAAATATTTTAAAAATATATAAAGCCTCAAAACTGTCAAACTGTTTCTAAGGAACTCTGCTAGAACAAAGTACAAGATTATAGGGATACAAATATATATTGAGCATGTAACAAGGTAAACTTCAAAGTGCTTATCATCCAATAAAAAATTTACTAGGCATACAAAAACTGAGAAAATATTAACCCTAAGAGAAGGGAAAACACACAAAACAACAAAAACAGATTGAGAGTGACACAAATCATAGAATTTTTAGGTGTACAAAAGAACATTATAACTATATGGCATATGGTATGCCTCCTGAAGAAGGTAATAGGAAGAAGAGAGAAAGCTGGGTATGTTAAGTAGAGGCATACAAGATATAAGAATCACCAGAAAATAACTTGTAAGAGATGAAAGACAAAATGAGAAACAAAATAAAACAGAACAATGTGATTAATAGTAAGTTAGAAGCAAAAGAAAAGGTTATGGAACTTGAAGACCTAGTAGCAGAAACCATCCCAAACTTTAGAGTGAAACATCACTGGGGAAAAAAACTGGGCAGAAGAAACTTGGTGAGCTGTGGGTCAACTTCTGGCAGCCTGGTATAATTGGAAGACCTCAAGGACATGAGATGGGTGTGAGTAGGAGAGAGGTACAGAAAAATATTTTGTGTTTTCATCTTCACTCAAGTCATCTGAGGACATAATGGCTATGTTATAAAATTAGATGAAAATTACAAACTCACAGATTCAGGAAGCTCCGTGAATTCCAAGGACAAGAAACATGAGAATCATGGCAAAACACATCTTAAATTGTTTCAAATCAATAATATAAAGGAAATCTTATGTATAGTATTTAGAGGAGGGGGTAAAAGACATGATGCGTACAGAGGTTTTCAGATGAAAATGACAGAAAACTTCTCATTGTAAACAATGGAAGACAGAAGACAGTGGAACAGTATCATTAATATAGTAAAACAAACAACAAAACCTGTCAACCTGGAATTCTTTTTTTTTTTTTTTAAAGGTTTTATTCATTTGACAGAGAGAAACACAGCTAGAGAGGGAACACAAGCAGGGGGAGTGAGAGAGGGAAAAGCAGGCTTCCCGCCGAGCAGGGAGCCCGATGCAGGGCTGGATCCCGGGTCTCCGGGATCATGACCTGAGCCAAAGGCAGACACTTAACGACTGAGCCACCCAGGTGCCCCTCAACCTGGAATTTTATATGCAGTGAAAATATCCTTCAAACAACAAAGGCAAAATAAAGAATTTTTCAGACATCCAAAAACTGAGTGAATATATCACCAGCAGACCTGCATTACAAGAAATGTTTATTTGTTCTTCAAGTACAATTAACATACAGTGTTATAATGGTTTCAGGTGTACAATATAATGACTCAACAATTCTATACATTTCTCACTGCTCAAGGAGTCAAACAAATATGAAATAATACCTGTGGAAATATGTTAAATATGTAGAAAAATAGGAAAACTTTTTAAATTTCCTTACAAGGTAATTGCTGAAAGCAAAAACAGCAAAATGTCAAAGTAAAATAACACAATTACAAAAAGCTGAGGTAGGGGAAGATGGACGTATACTATGGTAACATTCTATACATGAAGTGGTATAATATTATTTGAAGGAAAACTGTGGTAAGTTAAAGATACATATAAACTCTAAGGTAATTACCCCCTCCTCCCCCACTTAACTAAAAGTGTTTTAGTTAAAAGCTAACAAAAAATTATAGTGGAATCTATTAGTATTCAGTTAAACCAAAAGAAGGAGGAGAAAGGGGAGAAGGGAGTAAGATAATACAAAAAGGGAACAAATATATTGCAAGGTAATAGATTTAAGTGTAAACATATAAATAATCACATTGATTGTAAGTGGTCTAAATATTGAATAAAAAGACAGAGATTGTCACACTGAATACAAAAAGGAGAGACCCAACTATGTTCTACTTACTCAAAACTCTCCTTGAAATATGAAGACACTAGGCTTTCAGTAAAAATATAGTGAAAGATATACTGACAATAATAAAGCAAATGTACTATAGTAAGAGTAAACAAAGTAGATTTCAGGGCTGGAGAATATTACCAAGATTAAGGATTATAATGGTTATTTATGATAAAGGGGTCAGTTCAGTAAGAGGAAAGTACAATTCTAAATATGTGCATAATAACAGAACTAGATACATGAAGAAAAGACTGACAGAGCTGCATGGAGAAAGGAACTCACCCGTAAATACGGTTGGATATTTCAGTGCCTTCCATAATCAATAAAAGATGTAGGAAAGATCTGAATGTATGTATTTGTTTAAGATTTTATTTAAGAGGGAGAAGGAATCTGAAGCCGACTCCACTGACACAGGACTTGATCCCACCACTCTGAAGTCATGACCTGAACTAAAGTCAAGAGTCAGATGCTTAACCAACTAAAGCACCCAGGTGCCCCAAGTATTTAGAAGACTTGAAAAATACTTTCAGTTATCTGGGGATGATGGGGAGGCTCAGTTGGTTAAGCATCTGCTTTAGGCTCAGGTCATGATCCCGGGGTCCTGGGATTGAGTCCTGCATCTGGCTCTTTGCTCAGCAGGGAGCTTGCTTCTTTCTCTGCTTGCGTGTGCTTACACGCTCACTCTCTCAAACAAACAAAACCTTAAAAAAAATACTTTCAGCCATCTTAACTGATCTTTATAGAGCATTCCACCAACAACAGCACAACACATTATTTTTTTCCACATATGTTGAGAACACTTCCTTTAGAAACCATATTTTCAGCCATAAAACAAGTTATAGTAAATGAAGAGTTCAAATCATGCAAAGTATATTCTCTGGCAAAAGAAAAAAATTTAGAAATCAATAGCAGCTATCTGGAAAATCTCCAAATATTTGGAAACTAAACAACATGCTTCTGGTGAAGAAATAAAAGTAATTAAGAAATGGATTGGTCTGAATGACCTGTATATTAACTACAGATAAGGCAACACTTAGAGGAAAATTTGTAACACCAGTTGCTGATACTAAAATAGAAAATTCTCAAATCAGTGATCTCAACTTACACTTTAAGGAACCAGAAAAAGTAGATTAAGAAAAAAAATGAAGAAATAAGGATATGATAAATCAAAATGAAAATGGAAAACCAAAAAAATTAAACCAAAAGCTGTTTCTTTGAGAAAAATTAGTAACATTGATAAGCCTGTAGCCAAACAGATTGGGGGTGGGGGGAGTCAGTATAGGGCTATTAGGAATGAGAAAGGTGACATTGTTACAGATTCTTCAGAAATTAGAAGTATTATAAACAACTTTATGTGAGTAAATTTGTTTAGATGAGCTAGACAAATGCCTTAAAAGATACGAAATAACAAAACTTATGCAAGAAGAACTAGATAATTTGAATAGTGCTGGATCTTTTAAATAGAATTTTTGCTTAAAAGCCTTCCCACAAGCAAAACTCTAGGGCGAGCTCAGTTCACTGGTGAGTTCCGCCGAACATCTAAGGAAGACAATACCAATTCTCTATACACTTTTTCAGAAAATTAAAGGGGAGGGAATACCACATCTCATTCTATGAGGCCAACATTTTCCTTTAAAAAATCAGCCAAAGAAAATACAAGAAAAGACAACCAAAGTTCAGCATCCCTTCTGAACATATAGAAATATTTAACAAAGTTTTAGCGAAGTGAATAAGAAGGATAACACATTATGACCAAGTGGGGTTTATTCCAAGAATTCAAGTTTGGCTTAACAATGGAAAATCAATCAATGTAACTTACCATGCTAGTGTGCTTAAAAAAAAAAGTCTTCTCAATAGAATAGAAAACACATTTGTCAAATTTAACCCCCCATTTCTCATAACTCAGCAAACTAGGAATAGGAGGGAATTCCCTCAAACTCGGAATGAAAAGCAATTTTCCAATGAAGGGCACCTACAAAAAACACTACAGCAAACAGCATGCCTAATTGTGAATTATTTAGTGCCTTCCCTGTCATATCAAAATGACAAGAATGTCTGCTTTTACCATTTCTATTCACCATTGTACTGGAACCTCTAGGCATTGCAATAAGACATGAAAAATCCAAATTGGAAAACAATAAATAAAACACTGTCTTCAGTAGCAGACACCATGCTCATTTATGTAGTAAGTCTTATGAAATCTACAAAAAACTTTATTGTAATTGATAAGTAAATTTTGCAAACTGATTCTAAGTGAATATAGAAATACAAAATACATAAAATGGTCAAAACTACTTTAGGGACACATGGGTGGCTCAGTTGGTTAAGCGACTGCTTTCGGCTCAGGTCATGATCCTGGAGACCTGGGATCGAGCCCCACATAGGGCTTCCTGCTGGGCGGGAGGCCTGCTTCTCCCTCTCTCAGTCCCTCTGCTTGTGTTCCCTCTCTCGCTGTGTTTCTCTCTGTCAAATAAATAAATAAAATATTTAAAAAAAAACTACTTTAAAAAAGAACTAAGGGAACTTACATTATCTGATTTCAAGATTTATAAAGTTACCATAAACAAAATATGCTAGTATTCATATAGATAAATAGATCAGTCAAACATAATACAAAGTCCAGAAATCACCATAGAGATATTTGGGTAACTGATTTTTAGCAAAGTTGCCATGGTAATTCAGTAAGGAAATGGTCTTTTCAGCAAGCGTGCTGAAACATTTGGCTAGCCATATGCAAACGCAAACACAAAAACATAAAATAGAAAACTGGCTCTTCAAAAGACACTTTTAAGGAAATGAAAAGGCAGCTCGCATACTAGAAAAAAAATAGTTGCAGATCACATCTGATAAAGGGCTTTATCCAAATATATAAAGAACTCTTTAAGACTCAATAAGGAGATGACTTCTGGCATGACAGCATGAATAGCCCTGCTGACTTTTCAGTGAAACTGGTAAAAATTATTTTTTTAAATCAATGCATCATTTAAAATTTCTGGAAATGGTCCAAAGAACAAACAGCAAATGAAGAAACATTTCTTCAAGAATATCTATGACAATTCAATTGAATTTTACTTTGAGTAAGAAAAATGACTCTGACGTTTGAACCAATATCCCACCCACTCCTCTCCCAGCTCAGTGTGCTGGAGCCTCCACTCCAGACTGCTGCAGCCAGGAATATAAGTCTCACTCCCCAGCCTCTAGCAAGGTTTTCTTTCAGGAGCAGCAGGACTTTCATGGTTTTCATCCTGTCCCCAGCTGACTATAGCTGAGGCAAAATCCATGGCAGTATAGTTGAGAGGTGGAAATCCTCTTCTCTCCCACCCTTATTGTGGAATGGGCGCTCTCCCTTGGGTGCAGCATACTGAGAATACTGGGGCCTGACAGCCTTTCCATCCATCTTGAGATGGCAGTTTCATGCTATGAAAGGTGAGTCAAGAGAACCTCAGGCTGCTGCCCTTCCTTCCCTTCACTCTCAGCTCCAACAGCGCAAGTGTCACTCCAAGAGAAGCTTGCCATTGGCTCTACTCTCAGCTCCACAGTCAGGGAAAGATAGAAGGGGGTCCTACAAGTACTCCTGTCATCCCAGGGTCATTAGGCCTACCCAAAGCTCTACTCGCCCCCCGCATAATGGAGGGGCAACCTCGGAGGCTGAGAGAGAAACAGACTTCACTGAAATAATTCAACCAGTCACGAGACAAAGAGACAAGTAAGAACAATATGCCCTGGCTTTGGAGAAACATCCAACCCGCAACTGTTACACTGTATTATCTAAAATGTCCACCTTCCAATGAAAATTTATTGGGAATGCAAGGAAACGGGAAGCTATGATCCATATATATCAGGGGGAAAGAAACAGGCAACAGAAACTGCTGTGAGAGTCACCAGGTGGCAGATTTAATAAGACTATATTTCAAAGTAGTCATCATAGACATGTTCATAGTAAAGGAAAGCCTGATTAAAAGAAAGGAAGGTATGATGACAATGTAGCATCAAATAGGGAATATCATAAAGAGGTAGAATTTTTTATTTTTTAAAGATTATTTAATTGGGCCCAATGTGGGAGTTGATTCTAGGACCCTAGGATCATGACTTGAGCTGAAGGAAGACGCTTAACCAACTGAGCCACCCACGTGTCCCAAGAGGTAGAATTTTAAAGAACCAACGGGAAATTGTGGAGTTAAAAAGTACAAAAACAAATTAAAAAGTTCAGTAGAGAAATTCAGCAATAGATTTCAACTGATAGGAAAAGGAATTAGTGAACCTCAAAATAGATCAACAGAGATTACATAAGCCAAGGAACAGAAAGAAGAAAGAATAAACAGAAAGTAAACAGAGTCTTGAGGAAGATGGGACACCTTAAGTGTGCTGATATATGCATAATGGGAGTAGCAGAGAAGAAAGATAGAGGAGAAAGAAATATTCAAAGAAATAATGGCTGAAAACTTCCCAAATTTATTGAAAATCTATAACGTACATATCCAGGAAGTTTGGTGAACTCCCATGTTAGATAAACTCAGATCTGCAGACGCATCACAGTAACAATGCTGAACATCAAAGACAATTGAAAAAACTTAAAAACAGCAAGAGAGAAACGATGCATCACTTACCAAGGGAACCCCAATAAGATTAACAACGGACTGAGCAGAAACAGTGGATGTTAGGAGACCGTGGGATAACATATTCAATGTGCTCAAAACTCAGTAATAAGTAAACAGTTTGACTTTTTGAAATAGGCAAAAAAGTTGGATACATGGATGGCAAATTAGCCCATGAGAATATGATTGAACTTCTTACAAATTAAAAACAGAATGAGATACCACTACACACTCACTAGGAGGACTGTAATAGAAAAGACTATACTAAGCTTGTATAGTAGGATATGGAGCTTGCCCAAACCCCTATTACAGCTAGTGGGAAAGTAAAATGGAGCAACTTCTCTGGAAAAGAATTTGGTAGTTTCTTAAGAAAACTAAACATACAGTTCCATTTTACTCAGGCATTCTGATTGTAAGTACTTATCCAAAAGAAATGAAATTATATATCCATACTAAAGACTTGTATGTGAATGTCCATAGTAGCTTCCTTTCCTGTAACTGGAGAGTAGATCAATATCTTTTAGTAGGTGAATGATAGATAAATTTTGATATATACGTACAATAAAATATGCAGCAGTTAAAAGAATTAACTAGGGATTCATGCAACCACATGTTAACAGGTTTTTCAAAACCTTTTGATTGTGAAATATAAAATTGCAAAATCTGTACCCAAAAAACTTTAAATGATCGATCACAAAACAATTATGTAGTCACCAATTAAATCGAGAAATGAAATATTGCTAGCACCCACAAAGACCATCTTGTACCCTCTTGCTATCCCAAAGGTCACTTACCCCAAAGATGACTAGTGTCCTTTTTATAATAATCACTTCTGTCTTAATATACATTCCCAAGTGCTGGAGATTACATTGTCTAGTTAACTGAATTTTATGTAAATGAAATTATGCACTACGTTTTTGTTTTTATATTTTGTTTTCTGTTTTAGTATCTGGCTTATTTCTCCCAGCTTAGGTTGTTGTGTGTTGCTGTAATTTGTCTATTTTCATTTTGTACAGTATTCTGTAGATACCAAGGACACGAGTTGTTTCTTGTGTAGGGCTACTATAAAGATGCACTTTTAACCGTCCCGTATATGTCTCTGAGTGCCCTGCACACACTTTTCCATGGGCTATACCTGGGATGGGGCTTACGGTATGTTACATCTTCAAGTGTATTCGCTCAGCCTTTTCTAAAGTGGTCGTTCCACTTTATACTACCATACAGCTCTGTGGCTTTCAAAACCTTGATGGACCCAGTCTCTCAACTCAGGCAACCCCAAATGCTCGGCTCCCCTCTCTGGGCTTGTCTTACCTATGGATCTGGCTCCTTCATTCATGTTCTAATTGGCTCCCTAATGCCTTCAAGAAGTTGTTTCTTTCATATTTTGTCCATTTTTCATGGTTGTCTTCATTTGGAGAGTTGTTCTGAATTCTCTATTCCACCATGGAATGGGAGGAGAACATTTACTATTTATGGAAACTTTCTTCGGGTGTTTAGTTTCTACAGACAATACTGGGTGCTAGAGGATCTTTCCCAATCTTAAAAGTGATTTTTATTGTTCCTGGGGCCTGTGGGGCTACGGTAGTCTCATTGATCTTGAATGTAGGCTTTCTTTGGGGCCTTGGGGTTTCCTAGAGCCATGTGCCTGAGCCCGGAGGAGTGCTTGTGTAAGCTTCAGGAAAAGAGAGGGTAACCTTCATTAAAATTGACCGAGCATCCTCCTTGTGCCACATGGCCTCCTGGGAACTTCACCTAGAGCGACTTCTAGTAACACCATGGAGATATGTCCGAGTGACCTGGGGCCCTGACCTACCACTAGCCTTTATTTGGTTTATAAAGCGAGTTTTATAAGTTCTGGGAGTAGAACTTGACATATTTGGTGAGAGAAACAGCTGCTTTTCAGTGTACGTTTTCTCGGGTCATCTTGAACTACAAGTTTGTTCTAAGAAGTACTGCTTGAGAGGCCCATCTTAATGCTATCAGTGGAAGACCCTGGCCACTTGTCCTGGAGTATGGGAATAACCAGGGCTTCTATAGCTTTGTGAAAGGCCAAGGTCACCTGCTCCCAGGGGCTCCATTTGCTTAAATGTCACTCTCCGGGAGGCCTCCTCCTCCTTAGCCTCTCAGACCCATTTAGCCACCTCCACTATATTTTCTATCCTTAACACCTACTAACACCCTTCAATGTGCTAAATTATTAATTTATTAAATCCTTTGTTTCACTATCTTCCCCTGCTAGAGAGTACAGCCCACAAGGATGGAAATCCATTTCATCCACTGACATATCCTTAGGAGATAGCCCCTAAGAGTTTCTGGAACATAGCAAGCATTTGGCAAATGGTTACGGGACTTCCTGATTATAAGAATCATCAATCAAAAAACCATAAAGCGATACCATATTTATTCCTCATATGGGTGAAGTGGCCCATATCAATTTCAGACAGATTTTTCTGGGGACTATTTTTGGGATATATTATTATTACTATTATTATAAAGGTTTGACTCAATGAGATATTTTTTCAATACTATTTGAATACTTTTATAGTGATAAAACAATTTGCGCAGTATGACAACAGGAATAGTGGGGAGTTAGAATGGCCCAAAGAGAAGAAGTGAAACTCTCCCACAGCTAAGATAAGACGGAAGTGTCCTTTGTCCCAGAGTCTCAGGCTCAGGAGGGCCAAAAACTTTGCATGGATGGGCTGCTTTCTTGGACTGGCTCCCTCTAGTCAGAGCAGCCGAGCGAGCTGGTCCTCCCAGCGCTGGTGGTGCCCGAGCCCCTTACGGCCCCACGGGGAGTCGGATCCTCCAGAAGTCCAGCCTGGCACCTCCACACGGCCACTGAAACCCATGTTGTCTTTCCTCATCGTCCCAAAGGAAGAACCATCGTCCCCTTCTTTTCCCTGCCGTGCTACCAGAGTGCTGTCCCTCTATTTCTCATAGGTCTGTTTTTACCAGCTTTCTGGTATCTTCCCTCCCTTAACCATGACCAGCTCAGAAGGGCCTGAAGCCTCTTCTAATAAAACTCCAAGCAGGCCGAGCACCCTAGGGAAACGGCTGGGTGTGTCACCCGGCCAACACATGTCTGTTGCGTGCAGTCCCTGCTTGAGAGGCTAAGAAGAGATCCAGACCTTCTTGAGGGACTTGTGACTCTCACTCGCTGTGTGACCTGTGCCTCCTGGGGGGCGCAGGTAGTTGTGAGGCTGGACTGTGGTCACCGCAGTGCTGAGTGAGCGTGCTCTTCCTTCACACTGAGCACTCAGTAAACAGTACCCGTTACTCATTCCCATACGCTGGCTCTGCAAACAGGGAATGACTGTTTATGGAGGTTCATATTTGACATAATACAATTTTGACCTCTACTGGCAGGAAACATTTCTACAAAACCTAGTCTGAGTTCTCATGGGATGAGGGGTGGGGGGATGGTCACTGTAATGTTGATTTTTGTGCAGTTTTTGCTTCATAGCTCCTTGTTCTGTTTATGGATGACATTCAAAAGCAGACTGATTTCTTTCCCTCTCGAACCTGCTCTGGGTGTGGTGCAGCCTTGAGTGGCCGTACCCATCTCCCTGTCACCGATGCTAAGTCCTGGAGATTTGCATTCTGCAATATCTTTGTCCTCTTCTCACCAGGTCTCCTACCTATGCCTCCATTATACTCCGTAGGAGTATAAAGGACGTAAGCTCCAAGGGGGAAGGACTTTTTGTATGAAGGTGCTTGGCACCTCACAGGCCTGTCAGATGTCCCCTGAAGGTTGAAGGTTGAAGGAATCATGTCACTGGAATGCTGCAACCGATCTCTTTAAACCAGGCTCTGCACACTTGCCTCTTAAACAGATCTTTTAAAGATCAACCTAGTTATTCCCTTTCAGTGCCTCATTTTAGCACTCGGGAGAGACGTTCACATCCAGCTCCTGCCTTACAAGGCATACCGCAACTCCATCCCAAATTATCCTCAAAGTCCCATCTCTTCCTCCATTACCCCTCCCACAAAATTCCACAGCCCCACTTGGCAGTTGCAGCACCTCCTGTGTGTTTTGACTCGTCTTTGCCTTGGCCTGGAATGTTCCTCCGCTTGGAATGTAGTGCCCTTGGTCACCTGCTGAAATCTACACTTTCGGGAGCCTCAGTGACGCTTCCTGTTAGGCTCCCAATGTTCAACAACGTTATCATCTCCTCTGCCTGCTTGGCTTGTTGAATTTCTCGTCGTCCCTTGTCTTGTATTTTGGTTAGTTGTAAATATCTGAGCATATGAGTCCCTTGAAGGAAGGAACCACAGCTTGGTCATTTTTAATCTCTTGGGCTTAGCTCAGTGCATGGCAGAAGGCGATTGCCTCGTGGTGGAGATTCGGGTTATTTTGAGGGTAGATATGACCCTTATCATTGTAGGGACAGAAGGACCAGCCCGACCAAAGGACAGAGAGGGCGGCGTACGGGATGGCTGGGCGGAAGCCTGGTGTTGATAAGCTGTTGCCATCATTCAGTTACTACCCTCGTGGCCATGCTGATCCAGCCCTCTGGGCCCTGGTCGCGCCGGCCATGCCAGATGTGGCCACCAGGTGGCACCCGCGCTGCACGGGTGCCGCTAATAGTGCTGAGCTCGGAAGCTGCCTGGCTCTGCTTGGAGCCCAGCGATCTGCCTCTGGAATCCAGCGGGGAGGCAGGGGATGCCAGAGGTTCAGCGCTGCGCCAGTCAGCGTGCGCCATGGACTGAGGGGTCGTAAACCCAGCCACAGGCTCTCGGAGCCATGAGCCGACATCCGTCCCTATTACACCTTCTGTGATGGTCTTCACACAGCTGGAGCTCCACACTCCACCTCCCCAAGCCTTTGTGCGTATTCTGTTCCCTGCAGAGTGATGATGCCCCTTCTCCCAGGCGGCCTACCTGGCTGTCAGGAGGCTCCGTGCTGGTGGGACGCAGGGAGTCTGCGCTTTCGGTGGTATTTACAGGAGGCCTGGGTCTGGGAAAATGTGTTCTCCAGGCAGCCTCCTGCTATCCTGCCTCCCTGCAACCAGCCCGCCATTGGAAATACCACACATCTGCTTGTTCTTGTTATTACCAGCGCTAACAGGCTTTTCCTCCGAATAACAGATGACCTGCAAGAAACGGGTAGGTTGAGGGGAGACTGGAGGTCACCTCCTGCAAAGAGAACGCCCTGATGTGCTCAGGTGGGTGACCAGGGTGCCGTGGGCCAGGCCTGGCCACATCTGCCATCTCACTTCCGGAGCTGTGTCAGGTGCCTCTCCCCAGCAGAGGCTCCTGTCCTCTGGGGCCTGGGCTCTTGACCCTCTGGCCTTGTCCCTCAGCCATCAGTGGGTACCACACTCTAGGCACAAATCTGGAGCCACTGCCACTCAGAGGCTGCTGGGAGCTGTCAGTTCTCATTTAGAAACCAGGTTCTCAGTGTGCGTGCTCTCATAGAAATCGGTTAATTTGTCTGTTTTATGCTCAGGCACAAAGGAGCAATGGTTAGAACCTCATATATTCATGTGTTTATATATTTGTAACAGCCATATCTTCTGTGCAAAGTTCTAGAAGAGAGGATGGTTTTCTGGGTGGAGGAGAGGAATTTATTCATTTTCTCGTAATATCCATGCCCAGGGTGGGGCTTGAACTCACAACACCAAGATCAAGAGTCTCATGCTGTTCAGACTGGAGCCAGCCAGGGGCCCCGAGAGGCTATTTTTGAGGCATTTATACGGCCTGTATGACACAGGATGAAGGTGCTTAACCGTGCACCCGCACTGCAAGCACACTCGGGGGGGCTGGGCCACGCAGGAGGAGCCACGATGCCAGGAAGGCTGTGCCCTTGGGTTTGGTGGGTGGAGGCGGGGGGGAGGGCTGGAGGGAAGGCAGGGTAGAGCCAACAATGCGGTGGCTGGGTCCCAGCCAGGAAATGACTCCTCCCTGCAGAAAGCTTAAAATACCTTCTCTCCCACTTAGGAAAACTCATAGGATGAGACTTCATCGGAGAGAGCCTCAGAGCACCCAACCGAGGCGAGGTTGTACTGGCTCAGTTTGGGGCCTTGAACCCGGTGCGCCTCCCAGGAGTCCCTCCTCAGCACTTCTGGGGCTAAGCCGCAGAGCCTCAGGTGAGAGAACGAGCATGAGTAGAGGCCCAATTCCTTCTGTAAATCCTGCCCAGGGCCCTCGTGCTGAGGACATGAGAGCAGCCGGAAGAGAGGGGAGATCATCAGCAGAACTTGGGGCCTGCTGGGAAGCGGAAAGGAGGTGGCTCTCAGGAGCCCTGTGTTGGCTGCAGGAGTGCGGGGACTCTCCCCCGTCCGCAGTGAGGAGCTGGGGGCCGAGACCCGAACCAGCTGCTCACTGGGGATGGCCGAGCCGGCAAGCTTTGCCGCAGAATCATCTTGGGAAAGCGCACACGCCTGGACATACTGTTTCTGAACTCCAAGCAGAGCAAACGCCCCCCACAGGCCCGGGGCCACCCACGGTCTTCCAGTTCCCACAGCCCAGCAAGCTGACTGCTTCCTACTCTTGGGGGCCTCGTGGGAGGGTCCCCAGCTCCCTGGGAAAGGTTGGGCCCCAAAAGGCCTGAAAAGGAGGCATGTCTCTTACACCTTTAAAATAGACCTCTCTGCCTAAACTGCCTCCTAGAGGTGCTGTGAGATGGGACAAGACGGTGCTTGAGAAAAGGGCACCTTGCAAGCAGAGAGCATTGACACTGCTCATGGACAGGGTGATGGCAAGTTAGGTTCTTGGCCCAGTGCCCTCAGTCATCTGCTGACCTGCTTTGTGGGCGTCAGTGTGGGCTCCCCAAACCACTGTCTTCGGCACAAGCCCGTGGTGGCTCTACAGAGCTTTGCAGGTTCCCGGGGAATAAGGGAGGCACATCTCTCAAACGCTTGTCTCCAAGACATCATCTGCACAAGAAATCCAGCCCCATCTTTAAGCTCTTGAGATAATATCTGGATCGACACCACAGCAATGGGACACTTTCGAGTTGAACATGAGGCATCCCTGTTCTTGCCGTTTCCTGGCACAAAACCATCTCTGGGGTCAGGGGCTGCACTCCACCCTGCTGTGGGGGATTCCACTGGCCAGACCTGTGCTTACTCTTCTCTCCTGCTTTCTCCCCTTCCAGTCTCCTTCCCTCAGCTTTCTACCCCGCCCCACCCTCTCCGGGGCTGAGCACATTCCCCCTTTTCTCCTAGGTCCATTGAGCCCGGGGTTTTGTAGCTGTTGATCTCCTCTTCTTCCCCAAGGTAACTGTCAAAGTATTTTCTCCCACACGAGAGTAGTTCTCTCCCTAAGAGGAACGCCGGGGCCAGCTGTTGAAATTACATTTTCACCTGTAGACGTTAACCATAGCAGAATCCAAAAAATGTTTTCAACAGCTTTGATGGGAACAGCTTAGAGCTGGGAAAAATAGCCTATGTATTTTGTTAAACATGAAATGATAAAGAAAACTCCTGAATGCCATAGAGGGAAGGGAATAAAATTCTCCCAGAGATCCAAGGAGCCCTGTCTCATAGCTGAGACCAAAAGGGGAGCAAGTGTGCACCTTCTCAGTTTAAAATCTAATCCCTGAATTCCCCCATACCCCAGGGCCTAGTGGTACAGGGAGACCTCCTGGGGTCTGAGCCCCTGCAGCAAAGGTTCTGGGAGGGAGTAGAAGCCAGGGCCCCCCCAGACATCTGGGGACACACAGGAGGGGGGAGGCGATGGGAAAGCTGGAGCTGGGAGGCACAGAGTGAGACCTGTGGGGATGGACCTTCCTGGGGCCAACGTCAGAGCTGGGCCGAGTACTGTGACCTGGGCAGGGGAAGCATGGAGTAAGGCCGGCTCTTCCAGCCAGAACCTGGGGTGGGGGAATCTGCCTCCCTGGAGCCAACTGGTTATCTAGAAATAGGACTGTTACTGTGTAGTACAGTCACACTGAGGTGACTGGCCTTTCTGGGTAGACCGGGCCTCCCTGCACGCAGGCCCCAGAAGCAGGTTACAGCTGTGTGCCTGGGACTCGGAGAGTATGTGAGAAATGCGGAAAGAAGGAAGAAATGACTGGATTCCTGGCTGGGGTCCTGGGCCTGACTTCTGGCTTCTCCATTGGTGGTCAGACTCCGAGGTTTCTGGCCAGTCTGGAAACCTCTCTAGAACTGGCACAAGAAGCGATTCCTGTCTTGAAGGGAAGAGGGTCTCATGAACTGGGTGTGAAAGTGCTTGGAAAAGCGAGAGGACAAGGACCATGGTGGTCTGGTCTGAAGCTCACAGGCCCGGCCTTGGTCGCCAGCAACGCCATCCTGGACGGAGGCAGACCGCGCCGCCGGCAGGCCTGCGCACCTTCGCCCCGAAGCCCCAAGAGAGCTGTTTCTCTTTCCTGCTACTTTTACTCAGGACAAGTGGGGATGCAGAACAGTGAGTCCCTTGTCCATGGCCACGGGCTGTGGGCTGCCACCACTTGTGGGCATGCAGACCTCCCACCTTCCCTTGCACACAGCCAGGGGCGGCAGGCCGGATGTGCAGGAGGGCCTGAATCCTTGTGGGAGACTGAGCCAATGAACAGGGACTGAGTAGACCACCGGATGGATGCAGGGCTGGGACACCGGAGCCTCTGACGGACAGATGGACGCTGAACTCAGTAACCGTGTCTGCTATCTTCACTCCCTTACAGAGTACCGGCATTCACAGGGCTGGCATGGGGCTTCGCAAGGGAATATCTTTTTCAGGGGACTCTGCCTCTCTATGCCCCAGTCTCCTCCTGAAAAAGTAGGAGCAACCTTAATCGTGACCTCACAAGTTCTGTGGGGCCCAAATGGGTGCACAGACATGAACGTGCTTGCTAAATGGCCAGCGTTAGTTATTCGTTTCTGGGAAAGGCAGCCCAACGTCCTGCTCACCGCCTCCCTCCAGACTAACTGTGGGCGCCCCACCGCACAAACTTATACACACGGCCCGTGTGCCCTCTCTCGTCCTCGGGCCCTACAAGCCTGACAACGCGGCCATTTCCTGGCTGACACCTGTGCTATATGATGGACGGGTTTCCCCCCTATTTTTTCCAGGGCTGTTTCTTGATCAAATGGTACTAAACATACCAATGGTAATAACTGGCCCATACCTTTTCCACTCCCATAAAATCCGGCTGGAGCCGCCTGAGAGTGGGCTTTCATTCCTGCCTGCCCTGCTCATGATGGACATAGACGTACCCTCAGACCTTAGACAAGGAGCAGAGCCTGCCGTGAGTCCTCTGTGGCATCTTCGCCCAGGAACAGTCCTAGCGTGCTGTTGGGAGCCCTTCCTCCTTCAACCCTCAGGCGGCCAGCCCTGGAACACATCCCTCTTCCTGGGTCCCAGTACTGGTGGCTTGCCAGCTCTTCAGTTCCTCGTCCCCACACACCCCAAGCTGAGGAATACACTCACTAGGGGACAAGGTTGGACACAGTGATAATACATTTGATTTTGAAAATTTTGAATTTGAGACCACTGATACGACCATCTAAGGGCAGCTTTATAATGAATGGGAGGGATCTCAACCACAGGCAAATAAATCTGGGAATTTCCTGCATATTGATAGTGTGTTTGTTAGGAATTACATTTAGTAGCTAGAGTAAAAAACCGGAAGAAATAGTGGCATAAACAAGATGCAAGTTTATTGTACTTATTATTAAAGGACTGTATGTTGTTTCAGAGCATCTTTTGGGACAAAGGAACCCTTCTGTCTTTCTGCTTCACCATTTTAGCATGTGCCTTCACTCTTAGAATTAATTGCCTCATAGTCAAATGTCGCTACTAGAGCACCAGTCATCATCTCTGTATTCCAGGCAGGAAGCAGGAGAAAGGGTGAAAGGTGAAAACAAAGTGACTATGCCCGCAACTGTCTATCTTTTTTTTTAAGTACTACTTAGCAACTTTTGTTTACATATTACCGAATGAAATTTAATCAAATGGGTACATATGTGTGGAAGGGAGGCCAAGATGTAATCATTTAGCCAGCAACTTGCGCTACCAAAAACACCTGTGTTCTCTTACAAAGAACACACTTACCCCCTCCACGCACCCCCAAGAGAGACGAACCTGAAGTCTTGACCGGCTTGAACTGCAGGATCTCTGGATGACGGGTAGTCATTGCCTCTCCTGTCCCTTGAGCCTCTATCATCCCATGTGCCATCTTTGTACAGGTTAGAAAAGCGCATCCCTCAGGTGGTCGCGGCCGGGCCGGCGTGTGGCTTTGGCAACCTCGCAGTGCCTCTGTGCCAATGAAGAAGGGATAGCGCTTCTCCCAGGTGCGTGCGGCCCCGTAACAGAGAGTGTGGCTCGGAGAATAGAGCACAGGCTGAATGTCAGCTCCTTCGCTGGGTTTCAGTAGGCCACCGTTTATGCAGTGCTCAACCTTCACATCTGTATGTCGTGGCCCTGGTGGGCCCTGGCTCCTCTCTCAGGGGAGTTCTTTGTTCCTAATCTTCCATGGACATACTTGAGGTCTGTCTGGAGAGGATGCCCTTTCTGGACTGCCCCCTGTGATGGGTCCCCGCTGTCGGGTGGGTTTGGGGGCTCTGGAATTCCAGCAGGAGCTAATGGTCATGGCTGTTGCAGGGCCCAAGAAGAGTGTGCAGTGAGAAGACAAGAGAGTTTTGGATTCTTGGGAAGGTTGGTTAGAGAATGAGGAAGCTCTAAGGAACAAGGACAAGAAGTCAGGTGAGGGGAGGGAGGGAGTGACAGCACAGAAACCAAGAAAAGAGAGATGCAAGGAGAATGGGCAGCGTGGTGAGAGACTTAAAACTCAGGTTAGGGCGAAAACAGATAGGGCCTCGGAATCTGGCCTTTGACCTTCAGTTACACTTTGCCCCCTCTTCTGGTAATTACCTTACTCTACCTCATAACCTTGGATGGGACGTGTGTGTGTGTGTGTGTGTGTGTGTGTGTGTGTGTGTGTGTGTCTGTGTTGTCCTGTGAGCTAGAAATCCCTTTCACTTTTCTGTGACATTAGGCTCTGATGAGTAATCCCTCTTCTTTAGGCTTTCTTCCTTCAGCTTCTGCTCTGAACTCTCTCCTTGCTTCCCTTCTATGGCTCCTTCTCAGTCTTGTTGGCTGGGTTGTTCTTTGTTATTCTCATGGGGGCCCAGACATCACCCACTGCTCCTTCCCCCATGTGCCGCCCATTGACTGTGAGATTCACTTCTAAAGATTCAGTCGCTGTACTGAGGTTTCCAAATGATTGGTGCCTCCTGACTTGTCTTAAGCTATAGACACATTTTGGATATTCTTTTTTTTTAAATATTTTGTTTATTTGACAGAGAGAAACACAGCGAGAGAGGGAACACAAGCAGGAGGAGTGAGAGAGGGAGAAGCAGGCTTCGCGCTGAGCAGGAAGCCTGATGTGGGGCTCGATCCCGGGTCTCCAGGATCATGACCTGAGCCGAAGGCAGTCGCCTAACCAACTGAGCTACCCAGCTGCCCCCATTTTGGATATTCTTATTTGGATGGCTTGGATGTATCTTCAATTCACTATATTAGGACCAAAAAAACCTGCCCCAAACCAAACCAAAACAAAACAAAACAAAAAACATAAACCATAACCCATAAAACTTAAGCAAGAAAATGAAATGATTTTTTTTTTTTAAGATTTTATTTATTTGACAGAGAGAAACACAGCCAGAGAGGGAACACAAGCAGGAGGAGTGAGAGAGGGAGAAGCAGGCTTCCTGCCAAGCAGGGAGCCCGATGTGCGACTTGATCCGTGGTCTCTGGAATCATGACCTGAGCCGAAGGCAGTTGCTTAACCAACTGAGCCACCCAGGCGCCCCGATTTTTTTTATATGTAACCAGAATGTCCAAGATATGTAAATTTTCAATTTCAGGCATAGCTCAATCCAGAGTTTCAAAGTGTGTTTTCTGGGTGCTCTTTCTGTCTCATTTTCTCTCCACCTCTCTCTTGGTGTCTTTAACCTTGGCTTTAAGTCCCTGCCAGGCTTTCTGCACACTGTGCAAGATGGTCTTGGTAGCCTCCACTCACACGCTACCCAGTTAGAAACCCTAGCTGAACGAAGATTTAAAAAAATAGAGCTGGGGGGCACCTGAGAGGCTCAGTCAGTTAAGCATGTGCCGTCAACTCAGGTCATGATCCCAGGATCCTGGGATCGAGCCCCAAGTCGGGCTCCCTGGTCAGTGCTTCTCCCTCTTCCCCTGCCCCTGATTATGTTCTCTTGCTCACTCTTTCCCAAACAAATAAATAAAAAAAATTTTTTTTTTTTTTAAATAGCTCTGGAAGAAAAGTGTTCAGGGAGATTGTTCTTGGTCTGCTTTGGGACATGTGTTTGCTACTGACCCATTTACTTTGGCTGGGATGCAATGGCAGCCATCACTGGCTCATGGTGGCTTCCCCTGGGCAGTGCTGAGTGGAAGGGATGAGGCTAAGCCCTTAAGCCAACCTGTTTGTGTTCTTCCCTCTTGACAAATAGAATCATTCACTATTTCCCTGTGTCCTTTTTTTTTCTTTTAAAGATTTTACTTATGTATTTGACAGAAACACAGTGGGAGAGGGAACACAAGCAGGGGAAGTGAGAGAGGGAGAAGCAGGCTCTCTGATGAGCAGAGAGCCCGATGCAGGGCTCGATCCCAGGACCCGGGATCATGACCTGAGCTGAACGCAGACACTTAATGACTGAGCCGCCCAGGCGCCCCTCCCTGTGTCCTTAAAGCCTCTTGAACATCACTGGTCCTTTGCCTGTACTATTCCCTATGCTTCAGTCCTCATTCTTTTTCTAGCCAATTCCTTCCTACCTTGAGGCCGTCCTCGTTACAGCTCTTGTGTTGTCCCATTGTAATTATTAGCTGTCATTCTTGTACTCTAAACGGCGTCCTGGTTGAGATGATAAATTGTATGGTCACCCTGTTAATGAACCCTGACATGCCGTCTGCTGCCAGTGGTACTGACCTGACTTCTGCTGAAATGACAACCGGGAGCCATAATCCAAGATGAGACCACTCGGGGTAAGGAAGGGAGGCAGCTGGAAGCCCTGGTCCCGGGGCAGGTGCGTCCTGCAGGCAGCAGAACCCTGGGCAGCCGTCCTGGCACTTGTGAATACCTAGGGGTTACGCCCGAATGTCACCAGCCAGTCAGTGGCATTTGGAGGCTTGTTTTCCTAAGTGAAACAGATAGTTGTGATTTTTTTTTTTAACTTTAAAAACAGTTTCCATTTTCTTTTTCCCAAGGCTCATCTTCTGCTTCCTCTACTGTCGTTCTCTCCCTGGGAGTTGAATGACTTCCACCCACTGCTTAACTTGTCTCTTGATCTTTATTTTTTGTTTCTATAGCAGCCCTTAGGTTGAAGACATATCTGACTCTAAGAGAAGCACCCTTCTAGGATTGCAGTCTCAGCATTTGCTGTTCCTCTGAACCATGAGTTTCTCGAGGATGGGGACCATGTCTTGCTGTCATCGTGTCTCTGTCACCCCCTCCCCCACCAGAACATAGCACGGCGTGGGAGCTTGACATGTGCGTCTTGAATGGGTAGCCAGTGAGATGAGATGGCTAAAGCTGCCCTTGACCTTGACTGAATTGGCCAGACTGGACTGGGCTTTGCTTTAGTCTTCCATGGTCTCTGGATGTAGGGATGGATTCATCTGGAAGCTGTCCCAGAAATAGGTGGCCTGGGCTTGAGGGGTCTCAGAGACTTGGTAAAGATTTATCTTAGGCTTATTTCAGGAAGTTCTCCACCACCTCCATAAAACCAAACTAACTGCTCAAATGAGATCCTCTTGGGAAGAATCTAATTTATTAGCAGTTGTTTTAAAAAAACACATGACGTGATTTTCCCATCTCCCCGATGATAAGGAAACAGAGACTTTACAGGGAGAAACTTGAATGAGTGAGGGAAGGATCAAAGGGATGACTGAATAAAGTAAACAGGGAGGAGCGTCATTTCTTTGTACACACAATTCCCATGGCTGGTTGGCTGCTTCTAGCCTGGCATGGATCCCGTGATTCAGACTTTTCCAGCACGCTTACAGCTTATGGAATCCCAGGATCCCTTCTGTCTCGTATTTCACCGTATGTCACCCATATTAGTCATAATTAGCTCGGAACAGAAGCCGCTCTAGGTATTTCAAGTAGGAAGAGGTTTAATACAGGGAATTGGCGATGTCTGTGGTTACTGGGAGGTGGAGATTTCTGCTTTCAGGAAACCATGAAGTGCAGCCACCTCCAGCAGGGCCCACCCCCCACCCCACCTCCAAACTCAGCTGCTGCCCCGAGTGGAGCAATTCCCAGACGGCTGCCATAGTTGCCGATTCAGGTTTGCAGGGTGGGCGAGGATGATTCTTGGGGTGGTCCCCCAATGTCTGCCTTCAGCCAAGTGCCCTGGTGCCTGCGAACAGCTGCCCAAGGAATATTGACTTCTCTTTCTCCTCAGTCTTCCAGAACCCCCCCAAATCCTTCCTTTGGCAGAACTAATTCGGAATCATACTAGACAGGGATTCTCGGACTACTTCTAAGCTTTTCCCGAGGAGCTGGGGTCAGGATGCTCTTGAGACAACAGACACTCCTGCCTATCTGAGTGTAGTCCTTGGACCCACGACCATCCATTCATTCCCTCATCCGTCCCTGAGTAATGCAGATCTGCCATTCCCCAGAGTCTGCACTGGTACTAAGCTTGCTTCTCTAAGAATTGTGAGCTCAGGTCTGTATCTCCTAATTATTTTTCTATCTTCCACAGTTGTAGGGTTTGGGGCACACGAGCTGGAGTGCAGGGAGTCCTGTTGACTTAGCCAGCCTCGAACTTGGCCAGCTCGCTATTTCCAGCAAAAGAGGGTGAAGTGAGAAACATTATTTCCATACGTCCATGTAAGTATATAATTATTTAACATATGTTTTGTGTATACCTTAGCATTATAAAGGCAAAATGTGCTAATTAAAGACTGAAAAAACGAATTAAAAATTAAAAAAAATCACTTCTGGTTCATTATCATTTACCAATATTCTTAGTTTACTTGTTTAAATGACTTTTCCATTTTCTTTTAGATAATATTAATATATTATTTTTACTACTTTATATCTTTTTTTCTTAATATAATACAGGCATTTTAATATTACTTGTAAAAATTTTAATAACTGAGGAAAAGTCACTTGAGTAGATTCATTATCATTTATTCAATCATTCTCCTAGTCCTGAACATTTAGATTGTTTCTAATATTGGATACTGTTTAAGCCCTCATTCTTCATTCTGTCAGGCTGGTTTTTCTTCTTGGGGATTTGCAGTGGAAAGAAACTCCGCTTTTCCCCTTCGTATTTAGGGAGAAACCCCATTCTTCTATACTGTGCATTTATCCGGTGAGTCTCCTTTGCGTCCCACACAGCACCTGGTACCCCAGGTCACTAAGTGTGGGGGGCTTTTTCCCTACAACAAGCAATTCTCTGTCACACCTGCTGGGTGTCCTACAATTTAACTCAGTTCTGACATTGTCACCCAGAGGTAGCCGCAGATCCCACAGGTTACGGGCTCAGTCCCACAAGACGCTCCCCTCCTCCACACACCTCAGAAGCCAGCAGTAAGCTCAGGTTATCGTCTGTGCTTCTGACCAACCAGTGATAGGTGGGATGTTCCAGCGATCCCCGCCTTGGGGTCAATGATTTGCCAGAGTGACTTGTAGAACTCAGGACAACAGGTTTACCGCTTATTAAGAGCTATGATAAAGGATACACATGAACACCCAGGTGAAGGATGAGGTTCTGAGTGCAGGAGCTTCTGTCCCTATGGACCTGGGGTTCATCACCCTCCCTGTGTAGATGTATTGCCAACCCGGAAGTTCTCCCAACCCTAGTGACTGTTGGGGTTTTATGGCAGCTTCCTCACGTAGGCATGATCAATTATGAACTCCCCCTCTCTGGAAGATGAGGGCTGGAGCTGAAAATTCCAAACTTCTAATCACCGCTTGGTCTTACCCGAGACCTGCCCCCATCCAGGAGCCATCCTGGAGCCCAGCCGGGGTCTCCTCATTAGAACAAGTGATGCTCCCAGTCCTCTTACCACTTGGGAATAGACGAGGGTTTCGGGAGCTCCGTGCTGCCAGTGGGCGGGGGACGGAGACCAATGGATATATTTCTTATTTCCCAGGATGCTCTGTGTCTTGGCTCAGGGCTTGAGTTCGTCCGTTGCTGGCGCTGCAGCCTTCCTCCGTGGGCACTGCCCTCCTGCCCGACTCCAGATGACATCTGGGCCACGCCCAGCTCCGAGTGCCTGTTCTGCCTGTCCTTGGGCTCAGAGGTTCCCTCCGGGAAGTCTCAAGTGGTTGCTGCTCAGTGTTCCGGCCCCTCTAGTAGTGCGCACCCCGCGTGTGCCGCTGCCGTCCTCGCCCTGCCTGACTGCGAGCCCCTCAAAGCATGCGCCATGCCCCAGGCATCTGCAGCAGGGTGCCCGGCACCCATGGGTGCTCAGGATGGTGTTGAGTAAGGGGACGTAGTGCACGCCCGGAGTGAGCTCGCTGCCTGTGGACGGGGCTGGAGCTGATGGGGTCAGCACAAGCCAGCCTTCCTCCGCTGCAAAACAGGAAGAGGACTGGTGGAGGTTTCCTTTGTTGCCCTGTGGAGCAGGATGCACATTTTTAGAGAGTTCCAGGCTGAGGGGTTTTACCGCAGCAGTGGATACCCATTCCCAGCATCTCCTCACATGCTAATCAGAGTCTCCCCCCAGGGATATGTGGCAGATTCAGCTTCGCTCTGAGTAATTTTCCTCCTTTCTGTGCAGAGACGCAGGTGGGGAGTGAGAGTGGCACCTGGGTGCCCCCAGCCCTCTGATCGGCACTCCACGTTGTCTCGCTTCGGTTCCCCCCAGCCAGAGCCTCGCAGCGCCCACTCCTGTCCTGAGAGAAGGCTGCTCCCCGTGTCTCTCCCTGTGAGGAAGCTCCAGAGCTCCAGGTAGAAAGAAAAGTGAGTAGCCTTGACTCTTGTAATCTCCACGAGCACCTTTTCGGGGAGGGTTTTTCATCCCTCTTGTAACAGATGAGGAAGCTGAGACCCAGAGCCCTTTTGAACTTGCCCAGGGTCACGAAGGCTAAGTGGCAGAGGTGGGACTCCAACGTGCACCGACTTTTAGGAGGCAGGTCCTGTGCTAACTAGTGCTGTATGCATACTGACCATTGACTTTCTGTGAACCCTCATGAACCTCCATGATGGAGCCCTCTCGGCGTTATGTGGTGGGGAGATGAAGAACCCTCGGCAGCAGGGGGTAAGCTGCTGCTGTAAGGTCACAGGGTCACTCAGCGGCTTCCCCTTCGCGTCTCACTCCCAGTTCGGCCTCTCCTGAGCCTTCTCCTCTACCTGGCGTCCGTCTGCTCAGTTCAAGGCTGAGCTGTGTTCAGGTCGCTGTGTAGCACAGCTAAGGACACGGACAGGTTAGCCTGCAGCCGGTCACCTGCGCTCCGTCAGGGCTCTCTGCGGACCTGAGCCACGTGGCTGCGGTGTGATGGACAGTACACGCCTCCTTCCCACCTGCTCGGAGCTATAGACGCTCTAGCTGAATAGAGTTTCCCTTCATGTGGGCTGCACCTCTCATGTGGTGGGGGGGCATATTCACCTCACTGTCCCGGATGCTAGCAGTGCCTCCCGGCTGGCCTCCCACAGCCTGTCTTGCCGCCCTCAAGCCCGTGGTCTGCACGGTTGTCAGAAGGATCGTTAAAATGTAAAGCAGATTATGTCGCTCACTTCCTGAAAACACTCCTGTGGCTTCCAGTGCCCTTCAGATAACGGCCCAGCCGCGACGTGGCCCCCTGCGCGGCGCTGCCGGCTGCCCTCCCCGTGTGGCGCCATGCTGACCTTGCCACTTCTTGCTTTGCTCTTTCTACCTCAGGACTTTGCTCTTGGTAGTCCTTCATTCTAAAATGGTCTCGGGGCGCCTGAGTGGCTCAGTTGGTCAAGTGTCCAACTCTTGATCTCAGCTCATGTCTGGGTCTTGGGGTTGTGAGTTCAGGCCCCACATTGGCCTCCGCCCTGTGGCATGGAGCCTATTTAGAAAAACAAACAAAAAAAGTACAGATTGAGGACAAAGTGGAGGTGGTGACATCCTCTTTCGCTCCCCCAGAAATGTCCTAACAGGTCAGTCAGGAATTTTTAAGGGGCGCCTGGGTGGCTCAGATGGTTAAGCATCTGCCTTCGGCTCAGGTCATGATCTTGGGGTCCTGGAATCAAGCCCCAGGTCGGGCTCTCTGCTCAGTGGCAGTCTGCTTCTCCCTCTCCCCCTGCACCCCCCCCCACACACTCTTGCATGTTCTCTCTCCTACTCCCTCTTTTCAAAGAAATAAAATCTTTTTTTAAAAAAAAGTTGGATGTTAAGGATCAGGTTACTCATACTTTTGAAACTATTTCTTGCAGACGCTTGAATTTTCCAAGTCTGATTTTGCAGAAGCTCTTCCTGAAAACTTTTCTGCTTCCAAATGAAGTTGTCCTTATTCTCTGGAACATCAAGGGGTGCTGGAAACACACAACTAGAAAGATCTCTGCTTGTAATTAAATTGTAGCTAATGAAATAAGTGACACGTTGATCTGTCTCATTGCTCACATGTCTGGGACTGTGGGTTGCATACTAATTTCTGGGCTACATCAATTAAAGTCTTATGGAAAAAAACTCACTCCCTTTAGAGAATCTTGGAGGACAGTGAAGCCCTTGCAAAGAGATTGGAAAGGCAGAAGGGAGGGAAGCTGGGGGTCCCATAGCCCTGCTTCCACCCAATCATGGCTGAAGGAGAGGCATATGAGTGAGATCGGGGTTTTGAAACCTTAATCACTTTGGATTATAGAAATGTATCTCACAATCCACTGCGAATCTTCTTAGCCCCAAGGAGAGGCAAATAACAGGAAAACAACTGAATTTTAGGGCTTTAGTTCAAGCCCAGTCAGTGTCTCTGAGCTGTCCCTTGGCTCATCATTCTTCTATAACTACTGTATCAGGAGGGGAGAACTGATGTCGAAAATGAGGACCTAGAGGGCACGTAACATCGGCAGATCACTGGGAACCACTTGATTGCAAGCAGAATGATCCTACCCATTAAGGCGGCGGGGAAGTAAAATCTGTATCAAGAGTCATGAAAAGTTTTGCATCCTGCTAATTGCTCTATCAGTCATTCCAGAAATCAGTGTTCATTTTATACAGAGAACCCCAACCTACTGTTTGTCTCTGAGGCCTGTACCTGCTGAAGAAAATGGCAAGGGCTCTAGACATGGCATTATTCTAGGCTTGGAGGTTCTGTAATCAAACTGTATGCGTGTGTCTCTTGTGATAGCTGGGCTTTGGGGGGGTCACATCCTGCTAAGACTGGTGAATATAATCTATAGGAAAAGGTCTTGTGCATAGAGTGAGATAGTCTCACTGTCAGTCATCCACGGAAGAGGCAGGGAAGTAAAGAGCATTACACAGGAGAGATAGAGAATTCCTGTCTCTCAGGGCCTCTCTGGAATCTACTTTTAAGTCCTTTTGATGTCTAGACTCACCTGTGGGTGCTTGCCAGGTGCCAGGCTTTGGGCTACGTTTCTTTGTATAGTACTGGCTTTAAAACTCTTGGTCCTGAAGTGGAAGGAGTTCTTCCTGTTTTCATGGAAGGCAGACAGAGACTCTCAGGGATTAAGTTTCATAGCTGGTACAGGATGGTCTTGAGATCCAAAACAAGGTCTTTTAAACCACATAGCCTACACTTTTATCCATGGAGCTAGTCTGCATTCTGGGTCATAGTTTGGAAGCTGTGATGTACTGGTAATTGTTTAACAACCAGCTCTCAGAATCACATAAATTAATAACGTCCTGATTTTTGCCAATTTCCCAGCTTGGTTGATTTCAAGGTGCCGACGTGAGGACACTCAGCAGGAGCTGGGAAGGGGTGTGCACAGCCACTGGGCTCCAGCACACCTCTGGGATGAAGCCACCCACAGAGTAGAAACAAGCTGAAACTTCTATGGGCGGGGGGAGCCCACAAGCTCAGGAGAGTAAAGACTGTGACAGCTGCGTGAAACCTCCAGAGTTGTTTCTAGAGCCACATACTGCTCTCTCCCTTCTTTGTTTCCGACTAGCCTTTCGTGAAGCCTTGAGTGAATGCTGCCAGCCTCGCCCTGGCTTCCTGGCTCAGCCCCTCCACGGGGGACCGAGGAACGGGGTGAGGGTCTTTCTGGCCCACCCCTGCCAGTCTCAGATGGTGTGGGCAGAGATGCTTCCTCAGACATCGCCAAGGCACAGGGAATCTTAGAGGGGCTGCGGCTGTTCTTTCATGCAAATATTCTTCCATTTGATTATTTAAAAGAGATGGCCATTTTTTCCTAAAGAAACTTTGAAAATATTCTCCGAGATAACGGAAATCTAGCTCCCTTTTCTGCCGCCCTGTCGTGGTGTTCAAACATCTTTTGACCTTCAGGCTCAGGTCAACATCAGCCTTACTTTTCCATTAATGTCAGCTTTCTCTTAAATGTGTCTTGGACCACCTGTATCAGAATCACCTAGAATGCTTGATTGGAAATGGAGATTTCATATTGAGAAATCATTTAACCATTGTTTCAGCTGATGATCATGTTCAACATTTGAGAGCCATTTCTCCAAACTACATTTTCTAAAATGACTCTAACAGAATTAGAAGCTATGATATTGTGATTGTAAGAAATATACATTTGGTCATTCAGATAACCAAAAAGTGTGAGAAATATTTATTTGGCCTTCACCTGTGTTTTCTGACTCAGCCTCTAAAACCCTTGGAATTTCCTTAGTGTTTGGGGAGCAAAGTATCTCTTTTGTTATGTTAACGAGGTGACTTTAGGGAAGCCCCTAAGAATGGGGACCAACTACCTATGAAACCAACCTTGTGATTAGAGGGTTGAAACTCAGTCCCACTCTCTTCACCTCCAGGGAGGAGACAATAGGAGCTGGAATTTGAGTCAATTGCCAATTGCTAGTGATTTAATGTAATGAAGCTTCTATGAGAACCCACAAGGATGGGGTTTGGAGAACTTCGGTTGGTAGACATATGGAGATTTGGGGAGAGTGGTGTGCCTGGAGAGGGCATGAAAGCTCTGTGCCCTTTCCCCACACCTTGTCCTATGCATCTCTTTCATTTGACTGTTCTTGGGTTATATTCTTTTACAATAAACTGGTGATCTAGTAAGTAAAATGTTCCTCTGAGTTCTGTGAGTTGCTCTAGCAGGTTAATGGACTCAAGGAGAAGGTTGTAGGAACCTCCAGTCTGCAGTGGGTTGGTCAGAAGTGCAGGCAGCGGCCTGGACTTGCTCTTGACATCCCGAATCGAAGCGGGTTGGAAGCTCTGATTTGTAGCTGGTGAGTCAGAAACACAGGCAACGGTCTGGCTAGCCTGGCATCTGAAGGTGAGGGGAGGCAGCCCTGTAGGACTGAGCCCTTACCCTGTGGAATCCAGTGCTATCTCAGGGGAGAGAGGGCCAGAATGGAGCTGAATTGTAGGGCATCCTGCTGGTGTCCGGAACACTGTTTGTTGTTGGTGGGGGGCCACCAACCCTTTGCACACACATTGAAGTTGGGTCCAGGAGCCTGCTCAGCAGAAATTGGACATTTACTAAGTATTATGTTTTAAAAAAATGATCATGAAACAGGCCTCTTCGGCAAGTGTGGGCAAAGAGCTAAACATTAAGCAGTGACCTGCTTTGATATGGTTCTTGAGCTAAGATGAGTTTTTCCAATTTTAAAATACTGTACCCAGAAATAATGAAACTTCACTAGGGAGATAGCTGGCACCCTTCATATGCTCGTGTGTCTTGGGGTGTATGGCTTTTTAAAATCCTGTTGGAACATAGAATTCCTCCCTCTTTATTTTTTTATGGAGCACATTGTGGAATTAGTGTTCTATGGAGTGTGTTTGGGGAAACACTGCTCTAAAGAAATGAATTCCGATCCAGATTTGGCAGTCAGGTCCCCTGAATCGTCCATGATCATATCTCCCTTCGTCTTGGCCGGGAGTGCTGTTCTGCCACGACTCCATGGTCAGTCCACACTCCCAGGCTTCCTGCTCAGGACTCCTCTCCTCCCTCATCTGCCGCCATCTCCCACATCAGTCCCAATCTCTTTCTTTCAGAACTCTTAGGACATGTAGCATTTGTTAGGTAAAACTGTGACTTTCTGAAGCTGTCCAAGGAAATGAAGAGTTCTGGAAAACAGTACTTTCTGGCTTTTTGAGGGCTTACGATTTGGGGCATGAAAACGTTATTCAACTTAACTGTTTTGGACAGGAAACTTTTGAATTATATTGTAAAAGTTGCTAATTGAAACAAGAACACTGAACGTAATTTTTTTGGTGACATGGTGTAGAGGGAGGATCATTTGATGGAAAGTCACGTTTCCAGCTCCTTCCACCACTAATGAGCTGGGAGGCTGAGAAATTCGCTTTTCCACTCTGGTCTCTACTAAAATGAGGCTATTTGCCTAGATGTTCTTTAGGCTTCCTTGTAGCTCTAACACCGTGTGATGTTCTCAGATTGCAGAGTTCCAGGAAGGGAATGAGATGAGACAAGTCCACTCGAGCTTATATTAGATTTATATCTGGTGATTTCTCACTAGCCCCACATATCAGTTAGTGTGCTTACAATACAGATTTTAAAAACATTCTAATTGATACTTAATGCTATTTGGTGAGCAAAACTCGGATTTTACACAGCAAAAGATTAGGAATCAAAGGCTATCTTAATACTGCTAAGTGGATTTTCTTCCTCATGAGTGAGTCTGGGAAGCCTTTGATCATGGACTTGGATAGAATGTTGTGGTATTTTTATGACTTTCAGAAAGCCAGCTGTCTGAGACACTCTGTCCCCGAGGTCTCACCAACGTGATTTGATCACTGTTAATTTATTTCCCAGATAAAGCTATTGACTGTGGGAAAGTTGCTTTTCACTTTGCAGGAAGGTCATGAACTTCATTTTGTGGGTTTCTGTTTATTAATTGGTGCCATTGGCATGCAGACCTCAGCTAGGCTTTCCCTGTGCCTCTAAATCATTCCATCATGTCTGACTTTCCAACAGAGACTGCTTTGGACAGTTCTGTTTTCTCCTTAATCTTCAGCTCATTCAATTTTTTCAGCCTAGGAAGAGGCTATACTTTTCTTCTCCATCTCAAATTTCCTAAAGCAACCACTGGCTTTTCCTTTCTCCATTTATTCATTCATTTATTGAACACTTGTTGAGTGTGTGATCTGTATGAATCTGGCACAGCCCTTCCTGTTTGGGGCACTCCCATTCTGCTGGAAAGTCAGAATAAGTGCACCAATAAATGTGCATCTTACCAGCCTGAATACCAGAGGAGAAGCATTTACCTTGCTCGAATGAAAGAATCAGGAAGATTTCCCAGTGATAGTGATCTATGAGTTGTGTCTGAAGGGTAAGTCAGAATTCCACAGGAGACAGCTGGGTGACCAGCATTCCAGGAGGAGGGCAAATATGTGCAAAACCGTCAGGGTCTATGAGAGTGTGGCGTGGTCAGAAAGAGAGACGGAGGGCCTAGAAGGGAGGATATTTCAGGCAGCGTTGGAGAGGAGCTAGAAAAGCTGGTAGGGGCTCTATCATCTGGATAGAGGAGGAAGTGTTTCCCCTTCTGTGCTCCTGACCTCATCCTTTGGCCTTCTCCAGGATCTTCCTTCAATAGCCCACAGATAAGCTCACATCTTACCTTTCAACACACACACACACACACACACACACACACACACACCACAATTCCACTCCAGTCCTATAAGCTTACACCTCATGGTCCTCAGTATCTCACTTTCTTTACTTTTTGTTTCTCATTCTCTCCATCCCATTGCAATCTGGCTTGAGAAAAAACAAGAGGGAATATGTTTGGGTATGGTAACCAACTTTTTAAAAAAGATTTTATTAATTTGAGAGAGTGAGAAACAGAGAGAGCATGGGGTAGGGGGAAGGTCAGAGGGAGAAGCAGACTCCCCGTGGAGCTGGGAGCCCAATGTGGGACTCGATCCCAGGATTCCAGTATCATGACCTGAGCCTAACCAACTGAGCCACCCAGATGTCCCCAGTGTTCAACTTTTAAACTTTTAAATCTGAGACCTGTGAGTCAACTTATTTTGATTCACCCACTGTTAAGTTTAAAGAATGCCATTTTCTCTTCTTTATATTTGCAGCTCATGTAGACTCAGTTCCTCCCTGAACATATTTTAATTTAGTTAAAACAAATCTGTTTTCCTTTGCTTCCCTGCACAATTTTGTAAGGTCAAGGGCTTCTTTAATACCAAGGCCGTGGGGATGTGCATTTGATGCAGAGGCTGAAACAGGAATCCATTTCCCTTTATTCTCAGAGAATAAATGCACAGTAATGGGAAAACAGCAGAAGAAAACAAGAGGGAGAGAGAGATGATTCACAGTGTGAGAGGAAAATGCTGTGAGGGTTTTGGGTGCGTACTTTGCAGAGGTCATTCATTCTACCATCCCAGCTACTTCACAAGTATCCGAGAGGCGTTACTATGCGGTGGGCATTGAGGATACTGAGACGCAAACTGCCCTTCCTGAATTCACGGATTCCTAGTCTGGAGAGACAGATCAAGATGTCAGATTCCAATTTAGCAGTTTGCTAGGGGCCTGGAGGGAAGAGCACAGAGAACACCAAATGCGGAGGGCAAGTAAGGTAGTCTTGGCTGAGTGGGGTGTCTTGAAGGACAAATAGAAACATGCCAGGCGGCTGAAGGAAGAAGGCTATTAATGCAGAGGGCACAGGATGTCTCAGTGCAGAGACAGAAGATGGTGCATGCAGGAGACTGCAGCTGGCGTCAGTGCTGGCTGGGGCTGAACCCAAGGGTCCGGAAGTGGTCACAGGCTGCGTAATGAAGGGCTTTGAGGTGCATGCAGGAGACTGGATTTTATCCTTTAGTGTTAGGAGCTATTGAGGGGTGTTAATCAGGGTAGAAAGAACAGTAGAGAAGTTTCTAACTGATCACTGCAAGCCACCCTTTCTCCCTCTTACTTAGGATATCTCTCCCTGATCTTTACACTCAGATTCTGTTCTTTGTTAAAATACAATGCCTTTACCCATTCCTTTCCTTCTCCCCACTCACTGCGACCCTACCCAAATTTACCATTCCTCCTAGTTCTCTTCTTTAATGAGTGGTTTTGCCCTCCCTCCCTCTCAAGGCTAGAAACCTCCCTTTCTTATCCCCCACACCTAATATTGTGATCTGATTCCTTTGTACTTCTCATACTCATTTCCTCCTTTATCCCTCTGACAGCTTTTCTGATTTTGCTTAAGCTCTCATCATCCCCCCCCATTCAGCAATAGCCACTGCACCGATCTGAGCCTTAAATATCCTCCATAACTCTGCAGGGGGAGCCCATAAAATGAGAAGCTGATCATCTGGTATCCCTGAATAAAACCAGCACTCCTCAGGAGCCTCTGCCGGGCTGGCTGGCAGAGATTCTCAGCCCAGGGTGGGGAGAAGATCGGACAGCATCTCCCAGAAAACTGAAATAAACCTCAGAGCCATAAAGCAGCGGCCGTGGGTACCTGACATGCATGCGGAGAAAAAAATAGGATCTGGGCAGCCATGTTTAATCTGTTTACAAGGGAATGAGGAAACCTTCTTCACAGAAGGGAGATCATGCGGTTCCCAGGGAGAGCGGAACCCAGTGGTGCGCTGGGTCAGTGGCCTGGTTCAGAGGGTGTGTGTTTCATCCCCGCATCAGTTCTTCCTGGGGCCTGTCTGCACTCCCTATGAGTTTTTGTTGATAGTTATCATCAAAAAACCCTCCACCTTTAGCTTACTATTGCTCAATTAACTTGTGTTTCTTAAAACTGAAAACTTAAGTGGGGACTGATGAAGCCAACTTAGAGTTCGGGCCTGACCCGGACACCTGTGGTTTGCGCATGTCCATGGTTTGCGCATGTCCATTGTATCCTCAGGACCGTGCAGGTCCAATCGCGCATGCCCAGGACATCGCTGGTCCGAGCGCTGACTCTGGCATTTTTGTCCCACGTTATCACCTTTCCTGGACGGCCGCCTAGAACCGAATCTCGTAACCGGGGACAGGGTTTAATGAGCCCAGGGCTCTTCTTCGTCACAGATGGGGGGCTATCACTGCCATACAGAGCTGTTGATGGTGCCAGGGGTTTTGGGTACTTCCATGGAAGTCAAAATTTTACAGAACCTTGCACAATCATTCAAAATTAATGTCTTCTCTTTGACCAAACCGTTTGGCATTGGAGATACAGAGAAGATGAAATGCAGTCCGTGACCTTGAAGGACTCGTGGAGGGATGGATGCAAGACTTTCAGGGGACAGACACAAATTTTCCAAACCTGCTCATATTACTGGTGATGGAACTGAGGTCTAGGAGATGGGATTTAATCAAAGACAGTGCTAATCTCTCTTTTTTTCCCCATGCTGAATATATATCCTGTTGGGCACTAAATTATTCTAAGTCTTTTGGCCCAACTGGCATAGGCAGTGGTGGAAAATTAGAGTTTTGCGTAATTTCCCTCAAAGAGAATATGGAATCCAGCATCCTTGGAAATTGCATAAGCTTTAATAATGCCAGCTATTTTGGGAATAACCAGTTGAGTTCTACAAGGTCATCCTACTTAGTGAAGATGAAATAAATAGATGTGAAATACTCCCCAAATTGCCTAAGCAGTTGATTTCTGGTGACCGTAAAATGTAATAACTAGGTCAATAACAATGTGGTAACAATTTTAAGGAGGCTACATGAGACTATTAGACTTGTTATCCTGAACTCATTGATTTTTATAAAATCTGGACAAAGTCCACTGCAATATGGAAGCAATGTGTCAGCAGAGAGGGAGTGAGACACCAGAGAGGTGACTTGAAAGTCTTGGTACCAGCTAGGCTGGAGAGCAAGATGGTCCAGGGCAGAAGGACGGACAGGAAGGAGGCATTTTGAAAGTGTGTCTGCTGTGTTGTGGCATGTCATGATGAAGCTGGTGGCAGGGCTCCCCCTGCCTTGGAGTTGGAAGGGCTGTCCTGAGGAGTTCAGCCTAGCTGGAGAAATGAAATGGGCCCTGAGAGGAAGCGAGGTCAAGGTCAGAGAGTAACTGGGTGCGTCAGACTTGAAGGAGGCAATGAGCAGATGTGCACTGTATAGGGAAAAGGAGCAATAAAGTTAGTAATGTCAAGAGCTACTCAAGGAGTTACTCAGCTCTGAGTCTGGGAGTGGAGTATGCATCAGGTAGGTTGGCCTCAAAGAAACCTCCCTGGCTGGACCCCACGCAAGGAAACAAAGAGGTATTACCTGAGAAGATTCTCTTTCTGAATGTATCCGGAAGTATAGGAATTCCATTTTGTCTATATTATTTGCATAGGGTTGACATAGAATTTCTCAGAATTATATAGGGCTGAAGTTAAGAAAAAAACTGAGTAAACTAAAATCCTAAATTATAATAATATTTTAACTTCTATGCCTGGAGACTTCTTTCTTCTTTCTTCTTCCTTCTTCCTTCTTCCTTCTTCTTCCTCCTCGTTCTCCTCCTCCTCGTCCTTGTCCTCCTCCTCCTTGTCCTCGTCCTCCTCCTCCTTCCTCCTCTCCTCCTCTCTTCTCTCTTCTTTCTCTTCCTTTTTTTTTTTTTGTCAGCCACCAGATTCGCTGTCCTACATGGGCTACTTCATTTAATCTTGAAAGAATTTTATACTGACTGGGTTCTTTCAAGAAACAAGAAACAGGGATACATTATTTCCTGGTTAATGGGTGTTTACACAATTAAAAATTTAACATAAAAAATTTTAAACTTACACAAAACTTAGAAAGACTTATACAATGAAACTTTTCTGTCTGTCATGATTCCTACCTTAATTAACTCACAGCTCTTCCTGTTTTATGTATATCCTTTCTCTTCCTATCCTACTCTATGGTTAGATTATTTTGAAGCAAATACTAGATATAATATTAGATCAAGAATTTAAAAGATAACCTAAACATTTACTTAATGTGCTCAGATATCCAGTGAAATTTCAAATTTCTCTGTCTCCCTTTCTCTCTCTTTCTCCCCCCCCACATACACCACAATTTTGGTTTGTTTGAATAAGCAGCTCGAGAAGGCCCTTTTATTTCATGTGGTTGATACATCTCTTAAGTATCTTTTATAGTTTCTCCTTGTATTATTTCCTTGAAGAAACTGAGTCATTTGACCTCTAGGGTTTTCCATATTCTGAGTTGTATTCATTGCAGGAAGCACGTTCCTCAGCTCCTTCCATTTTCTTTTCATCATTAGTTATAGTTAAACCTTCATAAGACTCAGATTCATAAAAATTTTAAAATAAAACCACTTCATAGGTGGTGTTATGTACTTCCATCAGGAAGTAATAGTAATAACAATGTCTGGTCTCTTTTATTTGAGGTTGGTGGAAATGAATGTTTATTGCTGTATCCTTATGTCAGGAGTTTGCAAAAGGATGATATTCTGTCATTCCTCCTTTATTTATAAGCTGAAATACTTCTAAAGAAAGAACATTTTCTTCAACATGTATTATATTGCTCTAAAGTTCAGTTCATAAGGAAAAGGCAGAAATGTGCTTGATTGTTACCCTTTAATTAACAATTTTTAAAGCAATGAATTAGTTCCTAGTATCCTTCAAAATAGACAATGAGTTGTATGTATATGTGTGTGATTATAAGCTCAATGGATTTAAATATATTTCGTATGTTTTAATGCATTGGAGTTATTATTGGTGCTCAAATTATCTCATCTTTGGCCAATGAGATTCTCTTTAAATTGTTCCTGGAGTCCTTTTCACATAACTGTAGTAGTCTTTGGCAGTTTCTTTACTTTGTGAACATAAA
>PITA01014052.1:0-55002 GCA_004023965.1 Spilogale gracilis
TTACATGCAGAAGTTTTCAGAATATAACCCTTGGTAAATCATGTTTTTGTTATCAAGTGTTAAGTGTCTGAGCTAGTAGCTAAGGACAAAAAATGTAAGTGATAATAATTTAAATTCAGTTAGCATTAATTATACCAAAATATAAATACTGCTTTTTCAACAGTAGTGTCTCAATTATGATATCTCGGTAATATGAGGAATTTGAGAAACAAGACAGTGGATCATAGGGGAAAGGAGGGAAAAATGAAACAAGACGAAACCAGAGAGGGAGACAACAAACCATAAGAGACTCTTAATCTCAGGAAATAAACTGAAGGTTGCTGGAGTGGAGGGGGATGGGGAGTATGGGGTGACTGGGAGATGGACATTGGGGAGGGTATATGCTGGGGTGAGTGCTGTGAATTGTGTAAGACTGTTGAGTCCCAGACCTGTACCCCAGAAACAAAGAATACATTATATCTTAATTAAAAAAAAAAAAAAAAAAAAGTAGTACCTCACAGTTTCCTGCATTATATAACTAAGTTGCTCTTAACAAATTTGTGAAACAAATCATGATTTGTCTCTTTTTTAAATAGTCCTTGATAAAGCAGTGTTCCACTGGTAGATAATATTTGTATATTAATAACCAAACATTACTTCCAGAAATTATCACTTTTTTCTTCATTTTATTATTAGGGGAAAATAAACTATTCTGTAACAAATAGCAGATTGCTATAAGTAGTAGTCAATTAGTTGCAATTTGTAGAAATTGGAAATTTCAACTTCCAATTTATAGAAAATAAGTGGAAGATTTCTATGCATTAGTTTAAGATGTTATCTGGATTATTTCACTGAGCAAATGTCTTATTTTAGTTTTCATAGACCATTTTTAGGACTGTGCTTAATGGATTTCAGAAATGTTAAAATAGGATAAAATTTAATAGGAGTTTAAGTTGTCTTTTTCAATGTATATTAGTGCTATGCCCCCCCCCAAAAGAAGCATGTTCTCCAACCGTAAGATTTTAAAGATTTATCTGTATTGTGATATATTTTACTATTTAAACCTTTGTTAAGAACATTAAGGGCTCAGTTGCACATGGTAACTTTTTTTTAATTTGGTTCAGATCCCTCTGTAGCACTTTGTAAATTCATAACGGTTTTCTTCTTTTATAGGGGAAAAAAGTTGTTCCATGTAGACATGACTGGCATCAAACTGGGGGTGAAGTCATCATTTCAGTCTATGCTAAAAATTCACTTCCCGAACTTAGCCAAGTGGAAGCAAATAGTACATTGGTAAGGACAGTAAATATCTGACAAAAAACTGTCTTCATACATTATTCTGTATATGAATGTATTAAAAAATACTGTGGGTCAATTTTAAGATTCTTTTCATCTTTTCCGTTTGAAAAAGTCGTTTGAAAGTCCTGTCAGATACTATTTTAAATGAAAATTTCTGTACAAATAGAATCATTTCTGAAGCATTTTGGAAGTACTACGGTAGCTTAAAAGATTTATTAAATAATGTAGTACCTAGTTCTTAATTTGAAACTTCAAGTTAATTTTTCTTTTCTGTTAATGGTTTCCTCAGAAAAAAACACAAAACACAATATTGGAAGTTTGTTAAAATAGCGTAAATGATTTATATCAGTATCTTTTTTATAATCATTGTTTAAATCCTGTTCCTTCAAAAAAAATAAATAAATCCTATTTCTTCAATTTGGATTTGATCGGTTAACTTTCTGTGTGTTTTTCAGTTAAATGTGCACATTGTATTTGAAGGAGAGAAGGAGTTTCATCAAAATGTGAAATTATGGGGTGTAAGTATCAATGAATCCAGAATGTTTTCTAATACTTGAAAATACCCAGTTTGTACAGTAAGAAGATGATACTTTAGAAACCAGTGATACAAAGTAGGTAATATAACCTTTAATTCTTACTTAAAACTTTAAATCTAGGTATAAAAATGGCCTTATTAGAAGCTCAGAGTTGTGATTATTAGCATAGACAAGACCAGTATTTTCCTCTAAGACCTGAAAAACAACATCGAGGCTTACCGTCATTCTCTGGTATATTGCAGGTGATTGATGTAACACGAAGTTATGTAACTATGACTGCAACAAAAATTGAAATCACCATGAGAAAAGCTGAACCTATGCAATGGGCAAGCCTTGAACTGCCTGCCACCAAAAAGCAGGAAAAACGAAAAGAAGATTCTGCAGAATGAGTTGGCAGGGAAAGAAAATTCTTGCCTATTTCAGAATCCTTACTGTGTGGTAAAATGGTGACTTGCTGCTGCCCTCTCTTGTTGCTGTGTTGTCGTCATCGTCCTTGTTGTTGAATCTGGCAGTTCAGGGTCAATGGTAGGTTCTTAAAAGCCAAAGTCAGTTTATCTTTTCGTGCCTCCCGTCGTCTTTTTGCATTACCTAAGTTTGAATATTCATTTTTCCTCACTTGACCGAACTGTAGTTGTATCCTATACTTGAAAAGCTAGAAAGTAGCTCATAAACAGTATTTCTTCATATAATACTATGTTGAGCAGAGAAGTGTAAAAGAACATTTGTTCTCATCTCTTTTCTGTTATCTCATAATTAGTAAAGCAATTTATTGGTTTTAATAAATTCCAATTTATTGGAATGTTGGATTTTTAATTAGTTTTTTCATGAGTTTGTGTTCCTATAATACTTGAAAATCTTTAAGGAGAAGATGAAGCTCTGCATTGTTTTATCCTTGGGAAGCTTACTTTTTCTAGGAGGAATAATTCTGAGATAGTGTAGTAGCTAGTCAAAGGGGAATATATGCATTGAATAACAAGTTGGAATTTGTTTACAACTAATTAAATTAAAACCTTACACTAGTATCTATTACTTGCCAAGCGTTATGATTTAAATGTATAGGAAACTTTATAAATAAGAGTAGAGAGGTGTGAATTTGGTTAAAATTTACCATTTGATTAAGAGCAATAATGTTAATCATCTCTTTTCTGATTATTTTCTAAGGTCTTTGTATGGTGTTATGACTAAATTAGACCTGATTTATAGCCTACACCCTCTTAAAACCTAGTTACATGTAAAGAGAAATTATATATATGTATATATAAAAATCTGGCCTCCCTGATGGAAAACTGTTTGTATAAAACCATAGACTTAAAGGCTTATGGAAATACATTAGGGTATAAAAAGCCAAATATTTAAGCTTTGCTTTATGAGAAATATCTATTACATGTTAAATAAAATAGCTGAATTTTTTTGGAGTTTGTTTTTAGGCTTTCATGACTAGCTTGACATTTCTAGGTGATACAATGTTGATTATATATTATACTTTATTAGACACAGGTATCACAGTCTTAGATTGTTTATGCTAATTAAACCCATTAAAGATATTTACTTTTTGAGGCAATGCAGAGCTCTCCAAGAAAACTAAAATTAAGAAATGTTTGAAGGCCAAAACTTTGGCAGATTTAAGAACTTTGGGGATGAATTATGCTAATGTAGATTAAAATGATTATTTGCCAAGCCCCTTGAGTGTTTTTCTTTTATTTTTATAAAGAAAATTTGCATAAGTATAGTTTTAGACATATAGGTTAATAAAAAGTAGTTTCACTCAACTATCCTTAGCAGATGACTGCTAAAGGTAGTTAAGTAATTATTAAATGATTTAGCTTTGTCACAAAGACAAAAAAATCTGGCAACTGGGCTTTTATGAGACGCGGTATTTTAATGAAGTACCATGTAAACATTTCAGAACCATTAGGCCAAAAGAGTATATAAGTTTTTAGTACTTGAGTTTTTATTTAAATTTTTAAAAATTATCTTTCATAATTTAAGGAACTGGGTTCATTTGGAGACATAAAATCTTGTTTATTGTTTCAGGGAGAGGTTGATACTTGATTTGATGTAATGACTGATAACACCTTTTTAAATGTTTTCTTCTTGAGACATTTTTCCCCCTAAGCAGTATCTTAATTTATTACATGCAATTAGACTACTATTTAAAGCAAGTGGATTATTCACCTGAGGGTTAGTTACAATGCACTGACTCTGTGTGTGTGTGTGTGTCTCTATGTATGTGTGTAAGAGATGCAGCTTATATATTCACTTACATTAGTGGTTACTTTAGTGACCATTCTGTTTCCTCTCTTACTCCTATGAACCTCTGATTTGTTGCCCAAATGAAAATCTAAATATTTTTATCTTAGACTCGTACATAAAGGGACAGAGTTATAATTTAGAATTTGTGTTACTTTATCTGTCAAGAAAATTAAAAATGTTTTAAGTTTATTTTTTTCTTTATAAATATGTTTGTCTTTCATAGCATTCAAAATAATTACTACAGTAAGGCAGTCAAAAGTAAGTTTATTATACACTTGGTAACTAATCTGACAGCTAAACTCAACATGGGAAATAGAAACTACTATTTTTTCTTGTTCAGTATCTTTGCTAGTAAGGTCCTAAGAGTTCAGTTTTTATTTTTCTTAGCCTCTTATCTTGAGATAATTTTAGATTTATAGAAGAGTTGCCAAAAAAGTACTTAGAGAAGTCTTTATTTCCTATAGTAATTTTTGTCTTGTATTAAAATCTTTTGTGACCGTAGGACATGTACAAAACCAAGAAAATTAGTACAATAGGTACACTGCTACTACCTAAATTAGAACATTGATTTTGACCATCCTTTTTTAGTGGAACACTTGGAGGGTAGTTCTTAAAACTTACCCTAGTTTTCTTATAATAATTTCAGCCAGTAACTTGTAAACCATTAAAAATATAAATTAAAATCAACATACCATAGAGAGAAATGATTATATAGGTCAATGATGTAACTTTTTGTAACCATATACTGACAAAGGACTAATGATCTATTTTATCATGTTATGGTAGATATTTTAATTCTTATTAAGTGTAACTTGTTTGGTTTTGTTTAGACAATTCCTTAACCATTTAAGGGTGAAGAAAAACTTAAAGAGTTCTTGAAAATTATTGAAAGTGTCTTTGGTATTGCTCTGCCACTCCTTACTTTAAAAAAAAAAAAAAAGTCAGCCATTCCCCAGCCTGAAACTGCATGATACCCACAATAAATAAATTTTTAAAAGCTCATTTATGAGTTCTGGTATCAGTTTTAAGGCATTGATTATGTACCCTCCTTTTTTTTTTTTTATGACCACCAGGTATTTTTAAGTTTTCTGTTAGAACATTAACATTAGGGTTTTGTTTCATTGCATACTGCTTTTGATTAGACATTCATATTCGATAGTTTTTATTCTTTTGCCTGTATCATATTCTGTGGCCTCAGTTCTTAAATGCAAGCTAAGTCTAGCTTGTTTTTAAGTTTTGTTAATATTTCCTTTATTTTAATTGTTGAGTTGATAGGCAGTTGATTTTTTTTTTTTTTCTACCTGATTTCTTCCTTACTCCTAAGCACCTTAGATCTTTAACTCATCTGGAGTTGTTGCATGACTTGCCTTTTTTATTTAGGTGTAAGATGCCTGGGTGCTTTATACACATAGCATTATCTCTGAAGTACTGAGCTTGCAGTGTTTTTCTTCTGCATCATTACTGTTTGGTTTTGAGTTTTTATATATAGTTCTTAGTTTTAAACAATTCCTTCAAGAGCAGTTTCTCCAAGGGGCATGCTTTAATTTAATGTTAATTAATGACCTTTCTTAGTTTTCCAATTTAGTAAGCCACCTTTAATGTCCATTAAAGTGAAATAAAACTTCCAGTCTTAAACATTTTTATGTTGATTAAAAATTGTGTCAGAATAATTTGGTTTCCATTTCTTTTTGACCAAGCAGGTATACTGCCCAAATGGTTGGATTGTTAAATTATCTTTAAGACTTTGCTAATTGAAGTAAGATTCCTATTAAGCCTGGAAGGGGAAAACATCCCTGAACCTGTAGTACTTCCCTGTCATCCTCCACAAATGAAACTAGATGAGTATTTAAAAGTTAATGCTCTTAAAATAGGGTGGTTCTTTCCTTCAAATGTTTATTATAGTTTACAGTTCCATATTCATATTTTATTTGTATGATTGATTTGTTAATGTCTGATTACTCTTGTAGACTGACTATAACCTTGACTATTTTGGCCAACCATAGTATCGCCGTTTTCTAGGACAGTGTTTGGCATATTGATTGGCTCTTATAAATATCAAGAGGATCCACAGCCCCCTTATGGGCCACTCACTGTTCTAAGGACTCTAATGAATATGAACTTAATCCTCATGATAACTCTGAGGTAGGTTCTGTCATCATATTACAGATGGGGAAAGTGATTTATTGCATAGGTTAAATAACTTGGCTAAGTCAAGGCGAGTAGAGAGTTTGAGCTCAGACAGCCTTCCTTTCTGTCCTGTGTTAACTGCTCTTGTGCTGCTTGTGTCTGCCACATGAATTAATAGGTTCCCTGAAATACTGGCCCATAGCATAGAAGATGGCTAACACTGCATTTGGTCACCAGGAACAAATTTTTAGTTTTATATGTTTTGTTAGATAGTAAGTTTATAAAATATGTAGTCCATTTGTGTCTGGCTGGTTTTAGTTATAAAATAGCTGATTATAAACTCATTTGTGATTTGACAACTCTTAGGTCTCTAGTTTCTCTCAACAGTCTCCAAAGAAGTTTTTGAATCCTCAGTTTCAGAAACAAGTTTCCATTGCCTTTTTGATAATGATATGTATACTGTATGTAGCTTTACAGATGGGAATTCGTATCTGCATATAGAAAAATGAAACAGCATCAGATTTGTCGTTGTTTCCCCATTAGTATAAGATTTGCTTAAAGCAATTATATAATTTAAAGTGTCTGCAACATAAGATGCCTGCATGGATAAGATTGTAAATATAGGACAGATAACAAGGGATCATTTGCGGTTTTGACTTTAATCTTCTAGGCTAAGCCAGTGACTCGCAAAATACCATTTCTAGACCAGCAGGATCAACATCTCGGAATGTTATTAAAAGTACAAATTCTGGGTCCCCAACCTCAGACCTACTACATCAGAAACTCTGGGAATGGGGCCCAAAATTTTTAGAAAAATGTTGACATACAATTTAAACTTTTTGTTTAGAAGAATTTTGGATTTATGGGGCGCCTGGGTGGCTCAGTTGGTTAAGCAGCTGCCTTCAGCTCAGGTCATAATCCTGGAGATCCAGGATCGATCCCCACATCGGGCTCCCTGCTCGGCGGGAAGCCTGCTTCTCTCTCTCTCACTCCCCCTGCTTGTGTTCCCTCTCTGGCTGTGTTTCTCTCTGTCAAATAAATAAATAACATCTTTAAAAAAAAAAAAAGAATTTTGGATTTAAAACTTAAAAAGATAGTACAGATTTTCCATATATTCCACATCCAGTTTCTCCCATAATTAACATCTTACAATAATATAAAACTGTTAGAATTAGTGAACCAACATTGATACATTTTAATAACTAAAGTCCATACTTTATTCACATTTCCTCAATTTTTACCTAATGTCTTTTTCTGTTCCAGGATCCCATCTAGGATGCCACATTACATTTAGTCATCATGTCTTCTTGGGCTCCTCTTGGTTTTGAGTTTCTCAGACTTCCTTCAAAACCATAACAGTTTTGAGCAGTACTGACTGGTCAGGTATTTTGTAGAGTGCCCGTCACTTGGGATTTGTCTGGTGATTTTCTTAGGGTTGAATTCATGTGTGTTGAGAAAGAAAACCACAGACGTGAAGTGTCATTCTCATTTGTGGTATCATGGGTACATACTGTCCAGTAAAAGATTGTTCAGGCTTATACCCTGAATATGCAGTGTGTGCCACTGAAAGAAAAGTTATTTGCCAGAAGAATGGGGAAGGAAGGCTGCTGCGGGGTTGACAAAACAACATAAATTCACCACAGACTATCTCTTGCTTGATTCTGTCAGATCAGTGATTAAACAGTTTAGCTAGGCATGGTATATTCTTAAGGTGGAGGAGGATGTAAATTTTATGTATGTCAGCAAATAAAATCCACAAATTATAAATATCCACTACACTGAGCTTATTAGAATGAGTGGGTTTTTTTGGAATTACAATTATGTGTAAAACTTTAAAAGGCTTCCTACTAATGAAAGCTAGATTCTAATAATAGACTGCTCATACTGCAGACATCATATTAGAGGCCCCCCCCCGCCCCACTTCCGTAAAACCCCTTAAATTTCCATCAAGGAAAGCCTGAGTTGGAAGCAGAGGGAAGAAATTAAGGGAGCAAAAAGCCAATATTAGGATAAGGAAAATTAGAAGTGAACGGTATTCAGTTAAATGGAATTCTAGTTCCATTTTTCAGACAGATAATTTAAAACCATTAGGAAAAATAAGTTTCTAATACCAGGACTTCATAATTCACTAGTGATCAGGTTAGAAGACTTCACAGATTTTGCAGTTGAGGCTTAGGAATTTAGGTATCAGTTACAATTCAAAACTAGATATGACTATAGCTAATGTTTTGTACAAGAGTTTGGTGTCTAGACATTGCCAAACACTTTAAAGTGTTTTTAATGCCTTTTCATTTAATTTTAGGATACCTCCATATGGTTATCTACTATCACCCATACTTTACTGATAGAGAAGCAGAGGCAAAGGAAAACTACATACATTGCTCGGTTCACATACAGAGCAAATGGTGAAATCAGATTTTAAGTTGAGGGACTTGATTCCTAACTCCTTAAACTCTTTATCATGACACTAAAGACATCTAAATCACTAAGCAAAACAGAGACTTGTAACTGCCATTTGTTTATTCGTCTTTTCTTCGTATCAGATGACCAAATCATCATGAAAGGATAGTGGATTTTCAATTTTTGCACTGAACAGTGGAGCAATTGACATACTTAATAAGGACCTTTAACAGACAGGTGGGAAATTGAGAAGAATTAGGGATGGAGTCTGCAGGACTGAATGAAAGTAATAAGGTGGTGATGGCAGGGAATTTGTCTTGTAAAGTCTTGTGCATGTGAGTTGGCCTTAGTGTCATCAGTGCTTTGGAGCAATATTCTGCATCTCTGTATACTTAGATATGGATGATTGAGAGGCTAAGTACACAGGCAGATAACATCACTGTAACGAGGTGAAAGAAGCAGTACGTTTAAATTGCTGGTGTGTTAGGCAAACTCATTCTTTCAATTATGTGAAACTGGATGGGTTCTCATTTGTGAAAAGTTAGGGAAGATACTCCATCAAATTACAAGGGAAAGACTTTTTTTAAACCTCAGCCCTAAGTGTTTAATGAATCAAGAACTCATATGTAAAATTAGGTTGTAAATTATCCCTTCTTCCAAAGGGACATCTCTAGCATACATGGGTGATTTATTTTTCACATATTATGCTTTGCCAGATAATCTTGAGACTAGCTGAGTTTTAGCTTTGTTAATAGTTACTCTCCAAAAAGTTCTGATTTTGCTAGGTATGAGATTTATAATTTTTATTAACATTTTTAATTAAATCTAAAAGTTGTAAGCATCTTCAGCATTGTAGCCATTCCTTTGCTTAATTATTTCATTTAACAAAAACACTTTTTAGTGACATCTTTGTGCTGGTGATAATTGGTCAACCACACAAGGTCCCTGCTTCCAAGGAAAGTTAAGGTGTACAACATGTTAATTTGATACATTTATATATTGTAGTATAGTTGCCACTAAAGCAATAATTATTAGCACCTCTATCACATAATTATTAGGCATATTAACTGCTTCTTACAAATTTGTTCCCTTAAACTACATCTGTTCTTGACCCCACAGCCTCTGTCCCCTGCTAACCACCATTTCATTTTCTGTTTCTTTGGCCTTTCCAAATGCCACATATAAGTGACAGCATATAGCACTTGTCTTTATCTGCCTTATGTTACTTAGTATTAAGTCCTCCATCCATGTTGTCACAAATGACAGGATATCCATCTTTCTCATGAGTGGATGTGTGTGTGTGTGTGTGTGTGTGTGTGTACACATACCACATTTTTTTAATCCATTCATCTGTCACTTGGACACAGATTCTTTCCATATCTTGGCTGTTGTAAGTAGTGCCGCAGTGAACATGGGGATGCATATGTCATTTTGAATTAGTATTTTCATTTTCTTTGGGTAAATACCCAGAAGTAGAATTACTAGATCATGTTATAGTCCTTTAATTTTTTTTAAGGAACTTCCATACTATTATCTGCAGTAGCTACACCAATTTATATTCCTTTCAGCAGAGCACAGGGGCTCCCTTTTTTCCACATGCTTGCTACATTTTTGTCTTTTTTGGTAGCCATTTGAATAGATACAAGGTGATGTCTCTTTGTGACTTTTTGTGTTTTTAAAGATTTTATTTATTTGTCAGAGAGGGTGCAGAGGGAGAAGCAGGCTCCCGCCAACCAGGAAGCCCAGTGCAGGACTTGGTTCCAGGACCCCAATCCCAGGATCGTGATGTGAGTTGAAGGCACACACTTCAATGACTGGGCCTCCCAGGCATCCCTCTTTATGGTTTTAATTTGCATTTTCCTAATGATTATTGGAAATTGAGCATCTGTTCATGTACCTGTTGACCATGTGGGATGGATGTCTTTAGAAAATGTCTGTTTAAACAGTTCTTCCCAGTTTCTGGATTCTGGGGTTTTTTTGTATCCAGCTGTAGTTGTTCTTTCTGTGTCTTGATTATTAGCACTTTGCCAGGTATATGATTAGCAAAAATTGCCCATTTCGTAGTTTGCGTTCTCATTTTGTTGATTTTTGGTTTTTTGCTTTTGTTTCCTTTTGGGGTCATATCTCAAACTTTGCTATGACCATTGCTGAAGAGCTTCTTCCCTGTGTTTTCTTCTGGTTTTGTGGTGTCAGGTCTTAAGGTATAAGTCTTTGATCCATTGCAAGTTAATTTTTGCGAGTGGTAAAAGGAGTCTAATTTCATTGCTCCGTGTTTATCCAGTTTTCCCCACACCCATCTTTTGAAGAATCGTCCTTTCCCCATTAGGTTCTCTTTGCTCCCTTGCCAGATATTAGTTGACTTATATACACAGGGGGTTAGTTTTGGGCTCCCTGTTCTGTTGGTCTATATGTCTGCTTTAGTGTTGGCACCATGCTGTTTTCATTAACTGTTGCTTTGTAGTATAGTGTGAAATCAGCAAGTGGGATACTCCCAGCATTGTTCTTTTCCCTCAACATCGCTTTGGCGACTTGGCGTTCCATACAAATTTTAAGATTGTTTTTCTGTTTCTGTAAAGAATGCCACTGGTATGTTGAGATTGCATTGTCTGTAGATGGCTTTGGGTAGTATGGACTTTTTAATACTAATTCTTTTGATCCATGAACAAAGGATGTCTTTCCATTTGTTTGTGTCTTTTAATTTCTTTTAGCTAAGTCTTAGAATTTTCATTTTATGGATCTTTCACTTCCTTGGTAAAATTTATTCCTAAATAAATTGTTTCTGATGCTGTGAATGGGACAATTTCTTTTTCAGGTATTTCATCCTTAGTATATAGGAAGGTAACTTCTTTCTGTATCTTGATCGTGTCTCCTTTAACTTTAGTGAAGTACTAGTTCCCGCAGTTTTGCATATACGAAATCATATAACTGCAGATGGGACAGTTTGACTTCTTCCTGATTTTGATGTGAGGGAAAGCTTTTAGTTCTTAGCCGAGTATCGTGTTAGCTGTGGGTTCGTCACACCTGTCCTTTATGACTTTGGTGTATGTTACGTCTATACTCAGACTGCCAAAAGTTATCATGAAAGGATGTTGCATTCTGTCAAATGCATAGATGATCACGATGATTCTTTCACTACATTAATGTCATGTATCACATATGTTGAGCCATCCTCGCAACTCAGGGAAAAATCCTGTCTAGCCCTGGTGTGTAATTTATGTGTTCTTGAATTTTGTTTGCTAATAGTGTTGAGAACTTTTATATCTGTGTTTATCGGGAATATTGATCTATAGTTCCTTTTTTTCTGTGTTTTTGTGTGTTTTTGTTTGTTTTTAGGGGGAGAGAGTACCTGCACGCCTGTGAACAGCAGCAGGCCAAGGTGGGTGGTGGGAGGTGGGCAAGGAAGGAGGAGGAGAAAATCTTGAAGCAGGCTGTATGCCCACTGTCTGCCCCAGGCTCAGTCTCAATAGTCGTGAGATCATGACCTGAGCCGAAATCAAGAGTTGGATGCTTAACTGACTGAGCCACATAGACACGCCTTTTTTGTTGTGGTCTTACCTGGCTTTGGTGCCAGGATAATGCTGGCCTGTTAAGCTGAGTTTGGAAGTATTCCCTTTACCTCACGTTTTTAGAAGAGTTTGAGAAAGATTGGTATTAATTCTTTGAGTGTTTATTAGCATTTGCCAATGAAGCCCTCTAGTCTAGGGGTTATTTTTTTTTCTGGGGGATTTTAAATTACCGATTCAATCTCTTGCTCATTATTGTCTAATCACATTTTCTTTTTGCATTTGATTCGGTCTTGGTGGGCTGTCTCTAGAAATTTGTCCGATTTCCTCTGTATTATCTAATTTGGGGTATAGAGTTATTCAGTAGTCTCTTATTATCCTATGTATTTTGTAGTGCCACTTGTATGGTCTTTTTTTATTTCTAATTTTACGTCTTTTTCTAAGTCTAATAGTTTTGTCAGTTCTCTTTTTGATGAACCCGTTTTTAGTTTTACGAATAGTTTTTTTCTGAAATTGGGGTTTTTTTTCTGCTTTGATTTTCTTTCCTTCTTTCTGCTGCCTCCAGGCTTGTTCTTTTTATACCTCCTAGAGGTGTAGTTAGATTGAGATCATTGTACTTTCTTAAGATATGCATTTAATGCTGTAAACTTGCCTCTTGACTGCTTTGCTTTTATTCCATAAGATTTGATGAGTCATGTACCCATTTTTGAGATTTCTCATTTTTACTTTTTGACTCATTGTTTGGAAGTGTGTTACAGTTTCTATAAACTAGATTTTTCTACCTTCCTCTGCTGATTTCCAGTGTATACCAGTGTGATCAGAAAAGAGAGTTGATATGATTTCAGTCTTGTTTGCTGCTAAGATTTGTTTTGTACCCTCTCATAGAATCTGCCCTGGAAAATGCTCATATGCACTTGAGAAAACTCTTATACTGTTCTTGGATGGAATGTCTATATATGACTTCTAAATCATTTTGTGTTACCGCTGGGGACCAGCCTCGGCAGAGATGTGGGTCCTGAACCAGGGGATGTCTGGCGGGTGAAATAATGACACGGACATCTGATGAAAGCTGACAGATCCGAGGTCAGTCAGGAGAGACCTATGAAGCAGGCTCAGGCTTACGCTCTGGCTTTTTAGCATTGGCTCTCTAGCTCTCTAGCTCTAGCTCTCTAGCTCTGGCTTTGGCCCTCTTGCTCTACTTCTCTCTTTGCAGGCTCTCTTGCTGTTTGCCAGCTCTCTTACTGTCTCCTCACAGGCTCTTTTGCTGCCTCTGCCTCTGTCTCTCTTGACTGACAAGGGCCCCAGTCTTTTATTATTCAAAAGTGAGGAAGTTGGGTGGTGCAGTTAAATCTTTAACTGCTTTTGCACCAGCCCTAGAGACAGGATTAGTATTGTCACTGCAGAGTATAGAGTGATTGCTTAAACTTACAGAAGTTGAGACCATTGAGGCAGAGGGATCAAGGAATACAGATAAGAGTTCCAGAGATTTGATTACCAGGAGGAGGATTAAAGGGAACTAAATGTCTTGGATAAGCACACAAAGGACATATTGCCCTGGCCCACAGGGTATGTGGCTTTCTGGATTCTAGGTGGGGAAAGCCTGGAGGGGCTTTCATTCACATTCACAAGTACCTCCAAAGTTTCCCATAGTTTGGGCATGACAGGAGGGGCGGGTCACGCACCTTCCCCGACAATTTTGTTCTAGAATGTGTTTTAGTTTAATTCCTTTTTGATTTTCTGTCTGCATGATTTGTTTGTTCCAATAATATTAAAGTCCCTATTAATGTATTGTTTATTTCTCCATTTAAATCTGTTGAAATGTTTCTAATCGTGGTGCTCTGATGTTGGATATGTGTATATTTATGATCATTTTCTCCTTGATGCCCTTGTTATTTGATCATTATATAATGACTTCTTTATCACTTGTTAATGTTTCTGGCTTGAAGTGTATTTTTTTCTGGCATAGGTATGGTTATACCCACTTTTTTGGTATCTACCTGCATGGAATATCCCCTTCTATTACTATGCTTTGAGTCTGTGTATGTCTTGAGAGCTAAAACAAATTTTCCTTTTAGGGTGATGTTAGGTCTCTCCCCCCCCCCCATTTTTCGCCCAGCCACTGTACACTTTGGTGAAATTAATCCATTCAGAACTACTTATTACTACCATCTTATTGTTTGCTTCATATCTCCTATGTTCCCTTTCCCTGTTTTCTACTGTTGTAAAGTGGATTTCCATGGTGATTTGCTCACCCCCCCCTTTTTTTGTTTTAGGTTTCATCACTAGATTTTTTTGCTCTGTGGTTACCAAATGGCTTACATAAACCATCTCATAGGTAAAATACTCCTAGGGGAGGACGTTTTTTAAGCAAAGTTCAGGCACATTCTCTAATATCCTTGATTAATTAATTACACTGTTCTGCCACATAATCACTTGTTCTGTTCTAATGATCATCTGTTGATTAAAGATGATGAAACAATTTGCAAAGGTTATTGTAGTTGACCCTTGAATAATGTGAGGGTTAGGCGTGCCAATCCATCATGTTTTTCAGAAATCTGTGTATAATTTCACTCCCTAAAAATTTAACAGCTGATTGATTGACTCCTATTTTGTATATCATATGCACAGTATTAAAATTAAAACTAGAGATTATGTTAAAATCATCAAGAAGAGAAAGTGCATATACAGCACTGTATGAGGAAAAAATCCATGTGTAACTGGATATGTGTAGTTCAGACCCGGATTGTTCAAGAGTGAACTGTATTTTTAACTCTGTAAGAAATTAATGAATTCTTTTTCAAAGTGTTTATACCATTTTATATTTCTGCCAGCAGTGTGTGAGACAAGTTCCTTGACATTTCATTTAAGGGAATTTTCAGTTACTTTATGTGTTTCTTCCCCACAATTGTTTTTTTTGTTTTGTTTTGTTTTGTCTTACTAACACTTTGGTGATGAAGTTAACGAATTTTTGAAGAGCCAATAAACGTCTTTACAGGTGGACAGGATGGAAGTCTAAAATCAAAACATGACATAAAAAGCAGGATTGTAGAATACTCTGGCATCATTGAGAGTTATCAAAACTCAGGAAGAATTTTATCCTCAGACTTTCAGTAATACTTCAAATGGCTAGCCACTTGGCTGAGGCCTCACTGTAACACTTCTGTCAGAGTCCCTGCTGCTGCTTGAATTGTAAAGGCTGCAATAGAAATGTGTTTCTTTACTTCGGTCCAGGCTGAATGAGGGTCTTCTTTATTTTCAATATCAAACATAGCATCATAGATCCCAGGAAATGATTCTCCAGCATATTTGTTGTGGCTACTTGGAGCAAAGATGATGTGCCTAATAGAAAAAAAACAGATGTTTGGTTGAGCTAAAGAATATACATACATTACATTTTATATGCTTTTTTTATTCATTCCCTTTTCTTAGACCACACCTTAAGAATACTATGTGTCTCCTGCTGGCATACACTTTTTTTTAATCCCAAAATGAAGACTTATAATTGATTTATGATACTTTATGTAACCATATAACTTTAAGCAAAGAAACTGACTATGCATTCACTATACTTGCCCTTTACAGGGGAAGGTTACAAAGGCAGAGTATAGTAAAAATACAGATAGATACAAGGATTATACAAACCCTGTTTGAATCCTTGAACTGACATCTAATAGTCCTGTGGCTTTACACCTTGGTTAAGTTCTTAGGTATTTTATTCTTTTTGATGTAGCTGTAAATAGAATTATTTATTCCTCTTCATAGGCCATTATTAGTGAATAGATATAAAATAGATTTCTGTATACTGATTTTGTATCTTCACTTTACAATGAATTTGTTAATTCTAACACTTTTTTGGTGGATTCCTTAGGTTTACCTCTATATAATGTCATCTGCAGAAAACGATGGTTTTACTTCTTCCAGTATGGGTGCCTTTTCCTTGCCTAATCGCTCTGGCTAGGACTACCCGTACTGTTAAAACTATTCTGCATCTATTAAAACTTTGTCCTTTGTTAATGTGGCATATAAACTTGATTTGTGGATACTGAATCATCTTTGTATCTCTGGAATAAATCCCATTTGTGGCACATGATCTTTTTAATGTTGAATTCAGTTTGCTAAGTTTTATGGAAGATTTTTGCTTTTATGTTCATCATTTTGGCTGGTAACTTTCTTTTGCATCCTTATTTGATTTTACTCTCAGGGTAATGCTGCCTTTTAAAATTAAGTGTTCCCTCTTCTCTTTTTTGGACGAATCTGAAAAGGATTGGTATAGATTATTTTTTCAGTGTTTTGTAGAATTCATCGGTGAAGCCATCTGGTCCTGGACTTTCGTTTCTTTGGAGGTTTATGATTACTAATTCAGTTTCCTCACTAATAACTCATCTATTCAGTTTCTATTTCCACATTCATTTCTTCATGATCTAAGTTCTAGAAGTTTGTCCATATCTTCTGGGTTGTCCAGTTTGCAGGCATATGATTGTTGAAAGTAATCTCTTATTTCCGTGGTAGTATGATAGGTCTCCTGTTTGACAAGCCCATTCTCTTCTCAGTGAATCCAGTGAATAATTTATAAATTTGATCTTTTCAGTCAGCTCTTAATCTTACTGAATTTTTCTTCTGGCTTTTTAATTTGTATTTCCTTGATTTCCTCTTTGTTATTTCCTACTAACTTTGGGCCTTATTTGTCATTTTACTTCCTTAACGTCTCATGTTGGGATGCTTGAGAGTTGTGCTTTATTCTGAGGTGCAGGGTATTCATTGCTGGTGAACTTCAATCTTCAAACTGCTTTTGTTGGATCCCATAAATTTTGCCATGTTGTATTTTCATTTTTCTCAAGGTGTTTCTTTTGTCTTTTGATTTCATCGATCTGTTAGCTGTTTAGTAAATAGAATGTTAGTTTCCACCTATTTGTGAGTCTTCCACTTTTCCTCCTGTAATTGATTTCTAGTTTCATACCACTGCAGTCACAAGAGGTGCTGGATGTTTCATTCTTAAAATTCATTGTCTTGTTTTTTTAGCATAACATATGACCTATACATGCACTTGCAAGAATGTGTGTTCTGCTTTTGGATGGAATGTCCTGAATACATCTTTTCATTTCATATGGTCTAATGTGTCATTTAAGGCTAATGTCTCCAATGCCTTTTTTGTTTGGAATCTAATCATTGATGTGTGGTATTGAGGTCTCCTCCTGTTCCTTCTATTGTACTGCTATTTCTCTTTTGGTCTCAATTTATGTGTTTAGGTGCTTTTATGAGAGTTATAAATATTTACAAATGTATCCTCTTGTTTTTGACCCTTTTATTATTGTGTTAATTTCCTTCTTTGTCTCTTATTACAGTCTTCATTTTAAAGTGTTTTGTCTGATACTAGTATAGCTATCCTGCTTTCTTTGGCTTCCATTTGCATTCCATATCTTCTGAGCTTCATGTTTAATCTGTGTGGGTCTTTACATATGAAATGAGTCTCTTCTAGGCCTGATTATAGATAGGTTTTGGTTTTTTTTTTTTTTCTTTACATTCAACCACCCTGTCTTTTCATTGGAGCAGATTCTATTTACATTTAAAATAAACCATTATGTATGTACATATTGCTATTTTGTTAGTTGTTTTCTTGCTCTTTTGTAGTTCCTCCTTGTTCCTTATTTTGCTCTCACCCTTGGTAGTTTGATGGTACAGTGTGCTTAAAGTTTATCCTTGTATCTAATACAGGCTTAACCTCATTTTATTGTGCTTGAAAGATACTACATTTTTGTTTTTTGTTTTTTTTGTTTTTTTAATTTGGAGGTTTGTGGCAGCCCTGCATCAAGCAAGTCTTTTGACACCATTTTCCAACTACTGTTACTCTTGTAATATTTCAGACTTCTATTACATATATTTTGTTGGAATAATTTGACAATACAGTGTTATTAGTTTGGGGTGTATAATAATAACTTGACAGTTACATATAGTAAGAAATGCTCACTGCATTAAGTGTAGTTACCATATGTCACCGAAGGTACTACAGTATTACTATCAACCTGGGGTGTTCTTTTCATCCTCATGACTAATTTATAACTGCAAATCTGTACCACTTAATCCCCTATTTTGTCCACACTCCTCCCACCTTCCCCTCTCGCAGCCACCATTTTTTTTTTCTTGGTCCATTTGTTTTGAAGTGAAATCTGATGGAATTTGTCTTTCTCTGGCTTACTTTACTTAGCATCATACCCTCTAGGTGGGTGCATCTATGTTGCAGATGGCAAGATTTCATTCTTTTTTAGAGTTAATATTCCACTCCATTTCATCTATCAGTGGACATTTAGCTTGCATCCTTATGTTGGCTATTATAAATAACATTTTAGTAAAATAAGGGCGCATGTATTTGTATTTAGTTAAATACGTATTTACACATTTAGTGTTTTCGGGCTTTTGGGGGTTAAAATCCAGCAATGTAGTTACTAGATCTTGTAGAATTTCTATTTTTAATTTTTAATTTCTTAAGGAACCTCCATACTGTTTGGTGGCTGCACCAGTTTACATTCCCAGCAACAGTACACGAGAGTTCCCTTTCCTCCTCATCCTTACCAACACTTGTCTTTTTGATGCTAACCTTTCTTAGAGGAGTTGTGAGGTGGAGATACCTCAGTTTTGATTTGCATTTCCCTAATGATTAGTGATGGAGACCACACTTTTCATGTTTCTTGGCCATGTGTACTCTTTGGGAAGACACATATTCAGGTTCTCTGCCCATTTTTTAATCAATTATTGGGGGCTTTTTGTTGAGTTGTGTCAATCATGTATCTCAGATATGAACCCATTATTAGATCTATCATTTGCAGATACCTTCTCCAATTCAGTGGGTTGCTTGTCATTTTGTTGGTTTCCTCTGCTGCACAAAAGCTTTTTAGTTCAACATTCTCCCAATAGTCTGTTTTTGCTTTTGTTTGCCCTGCCCAAGGAGGCCTATCCAGAAAGAAAAACATTGCCAAAGCCAATGTATAAGAGATTGCTGCCTGTGTTGTTGGGTTTTTTGTTTTTTGGAGTTTTATGGTTTTAGCACTCACATTTATTTAGGCATCTAGATAGTCCACTTTGAGTTGACTGTTGTTTGATGTAGAAAGTGGTTCATTGCATTTATATGTTGCTATCCAGTTTTCCCAGCACCTTTTATTGAAGAGACTCCATTGCGCAGTCTTGCCTCCTTTTTTGTACATTATTAATTGTATAAGCATGGGTTTATTTGGGGGTTCTCTATTCCATTCCATTAATCTGTGGGTCAGTTTTTCTGCCTGTATCATACTGATTACTATAACTTTGAAATCTGGGATTGTATGTACCTCCAGCTTTGTTTCACAAGAAGGGCTTTGGCTATCTGCAATGTTTTTTGTGATACAAACTTGAGTATTATTTACTCTAGTTTTGTGGAAAATGCTGTTGGTATTTTGATAGGGATTGCATTTGTTTGGGGCTTTTTTTGTTTTTTTGTTTTTTTAAAGTTTTTATTTATTTATTTGACAGAGAGAAACACAGAGAGAGAACACAAGCAGAGGGAGTGAGAGAGGGAGAAGCAGGCCCCTTGCCGAGCAGGGAGCCCGATGTGGGGCTCGATCCGGGGTCTCCGGGATCATGACCTGAGCCGAAGGCAGTCGCTTAACCAACTGAGCCACCTAGGCGCCCCTGCATTTGTTTTTATTGTGTTTCATTTTAGAACTATCTCTTCAGAGTACATATCTTTCACCTCTTTGGTTAAATTTATTCATAGGTATTTTCTACTTTTTGATACAGTTGTAAAGGAGTTTGCTCAATTTCTCTTTCTGCTACTTTACTAGTAGTATATAGAAGTATTAATAGATTTCTATGCATTGGGTTTGTACTGAATTCATTGGTTCTCATTTTTTGGTGTTTTTGGTCTTCTGTATGTATTACCATGTCATCTCCAAATAGTGACAGTTTTATTTCTTCCTTACCAGTGTGAATGCCTTTTATTTGTTTTTCCTGTCTGTTGCGGCTAGAACTTTACCTAGACTATGATGAATAAAAGTAGCAAGAGTAGGCATCCTTGTGTTCCTAATCTTAGAGGAAAACCTGTCAGTATTTCACCATGAGTATTAGGCGATGTAGGGGACAGGTCTTATATGGCCTGGCACTAAATCCACTTGACTTATAATTTTTATCGTGAACAGAAGTATTTTGTCAGATGCTTCTTCTGCATCTATGTTAATTTGGTCATAGTATTTTTACATTTTGTTAATGTCATATACTGCACTGATTTGTGGATACTGAGAGTTGTATCCCTGAAATAAATCAACTCGATCATAGTGAATGATCTCTTTAATATATTGAATTCACTTTGCTGTTTTGTGGAAGATTTCTGCATCTCTCTCCTCAATTTTTGTAATTATATTTTAATTACTGCAGTGTTATAAAACTAAAAGATGAAAGAGTTGCTGCTTATGGATAAGCAGAAGTCATTACTTTAGATAGCATCGATGCCGTGAAGACTGGACAGTGGATTCAGCCGTGGCAACAAAGGGTTTAGAAAGAATATTACATAAAGCCTTGCTGCTGTTTTTTAATGAAGTCTGAACTGACTCCAATATTGAAATAACTTGTAATGTGGGTAAAAGTCTATCAAACGGCATCACATACTACAGAGAAATCTTGTAAATAGAACAGTCAGTTGATGTGGCAAACTTCATGGTTGTATTCTTTTAAGAAACTGCCACAGCCACTCTATAAACGGTCAGCAACCATCAACGTCAAAGCAGAACCCTGCACCAGCAAGAAGATTGTGACTAGCCGAAAGCTCAAATGATGGTTAGCATTTTTGGCAATAAATTATGTACTTTTTTTTCTTTTTAGAAATGCTTTGCACACTTAATAGACTACAGTATAGTATAACCATAACTTGTATATGTACTAGGAAATCAGGAATTCCATTGGACTTGCTTTATTGCCGATATCTGTGACCTGCCTTGCAGTATATCAGAGGTATGCCTATCTAGCCTTTGGGTTGTGCTTACTGTGAGCCTTACATTACTAATGGATCAGTTTAAAGTGGACTTTCGTAAATATTACAGTTTAACTTTGAAGGCATTCTAAACCTTTCTCCTTACTCTAATATTAACCCTATCACCACATTTTGTTTTCTGCGTAACATTTTCCTTCCTCTTGATTTTGTGCATCCCTTATTACTGCAATTATATTTATTTTTACAACTCTTGCCTTAACCTCTATATGATTTAATCCATTGCTTTTACTATACTGTGTAACAGTAAAATTTTCATTCTGTTTTCTTGTTACTATTTGGCACCTTTTCTTTGCAAGCTTTTAAAGAGCTCCCTTTACCATTTCTTTTATGGCCATTTTAGTGGTGATAAATCCTTTTAGTTTTTTGTTAAGTCTGAAACACTCTTTCTCCTTCAGTCTTGAATGATAATGTTGCAGAATAGAATATTCTTGGTTGGAAGTAGTTTTTTTGTTTTCTGTTTTTTCTTTAGCACTTTGACGGTATCTTGCCAGTCCTTTCTGGCCTGCAAAGTTTCTTCTGAAAAATCTGCTAAATATCTTACATGGATTCTTTCATACATAACAAGTAATTCTTCTCTTGCTTCTTTTAAAGTCCCTTGTCCTTGACATTTTATTTATAATGTGTTTTAGTGTGGGTCTCTTTTGGTTTCCTGGATCTGGATGTTGGTTTCCTTCTCTAGGTTAGGGAAGTTTTTAGCCCCCTTCTCTCCCTACACTGGGAATGATGTTTTCTCTGGGTTTCTTAGGCTTTTGGGTTTGTTTTTTCCCCCCTCCCTTGCGGTTTGGGTGAATTCCAGTGCGCTGTCTTTGAGTTCAGTGATTCTTTTTTCTGCTTCATCTCTTCTGCTGTAAGCCCCTCTAGTGTATCCTTCAGTTCTAGGACTTCTCTTTGGTACTTTTCTCTTTTTTTACCTTCTGTGTTCATCCATTCTTCCATGTTTGGTTAGCATCTTTATGGCTATACTTTGAACTCTTTAACAAAACAGAGGCAAATGATCTACCTGATAAAGTGTTTTTCTGTGGTTTTACCTTCTTTCATTGGTATATATTCCTGTTGTCATTTTTTTCTTTTTTAAACCATGTATTGGTTTCTATGCCTCAGGTTAAACAACCACCTCTCCCAATGTTGAAGTAGATAAACCTTTTCATTTAACCTTGCTGTATCTCCTTTCTCAAATTTTGTGATTGTTCCAACAGCCTCTTTTTAGTAGCTCCTCCTGGTAGTTGAGGGTGTGCCCAGACCTGTCACTGTCCTGAAGAGGACTAGCTCAGTCAGGATTTAAATTCAGGGTGAGTAAAAGCTGCTGCCTGAGGGTTTGGCTTCTACAATATGCAAATATGTATCATCTTGTGGGACTGCAAGCAGAGGCTGGGGCAGCCACCAGAGCCAGGTGATCGGGGGAGGTGCCCCTTAGACACAGTAGTAAAAACTGGGGCTCCAGCTGAGGAGGTAAGTTGCTTTCTGCAGTATACCAGCAAGCTGCAGTAAGAGCACAAAGATGGTACTGTCCCCACCTCCATGGCCTGAGAGCATTGCCATAGGCCTCTAGAAGAGGCCAGGTGGGAGGCCTGCCTTGCATCAGGCTGAAGCTCCAGGGGAGGTAAATAGGCTTGTTTCAATCTGCTATCTGGAACAGGAAGAGTGAGAGCATGAAAAACAGCACCTGCCCTCCGATGTCACTGGTAAGGTTCATAGTTAATCCTTAGATATGTGTTTAAGTAGAAGCCTATCCCTTAGGCTATAGCCGTGATGGTAAACTTATAGCCCTCCTTCACTTGGAAGACTGAGCTACTTGGGTCTGTTGCCTCTTGCTTTCTTCTAAGATCCCACAATCTTTTGGGACCTGTGACCATTCAGAGCCAGATACTATACAGGTGTTCCCTGGCAGGAGCAGCAAAAATCAGGGTGCCCAACAAAGGTATAACCTCCTTTATGGGATATACCATCGAACTGGGGCCGGGCAGAAGGGGAGTGAGTGTAAAGACTCTTCCATCAGCATAGGCCCTAGATCGTTCTCCTTGGGTCAAAACTGCTGTACCAGCAAATAGGTGTTTTTGTTAAAAAAAAAAAACAAAAAACTTTGAGCCTGCCATCTGTACAGCACCTTGCCAAGAACAGTCTCTAGTTGTTAACAGTCTCATGGGACCCAGGAGTGCAAGCCCCTCGGGTTTCAGAGCCACACAATTAAAGGGCATCCTTGGGCAGCAGCTGTAAACACTAAGTACAAGACACTGGTAAAAAGCGGCTTCCCAGGAGATATTGGTGCTCTGGAGCTCAGGAGAGGAAGAACACAAAGATGGCACCCACCAGCCTCCTCCAGGTGATGCATTAAGATTACCAAGTATATCACATGAAGGCTGCTTCTATACTGCACCCTGTGACCGGTGAGTCCATGCAAGCCTTTTAAGAGCTATTGTTCTGTTCACTGTAGCCCTTTGGGTAGTTGGTTTCCGTGGCCAGATAGTTTAGAGGCTTGTCTCAGGTGCAAGTCTTAAAAATTGGTGTACCTGTTTGAGGTATGAACCCTTCACTCAAGGGAGAAATTCTGGGTTTGTAAATTCCTTCCTAATTGTGGGTTGTGTGCCTGGCGATGGGTTTACAGCATTAGTTCTCAGATGCTCCTACTCTCTTGGGTATGGCCTTTTTCTTGTTTGATATGAAGGAATTCTTCAGCTAGTCTTCCGGTCTTTTTCAGAGGAAATTGTTCCATATGTGGTTGTAGCTTCAGTGTCCCTGGGAGGAGGGGAATTCAGGATTTTCCTACATTGCCATCTTGTACTGCCCTAGCTTTAGAATATAGCCTTAATATTCAGTTAATGATTCCAAAGGTTTTTGAAATACAGTGCAGTCTTTGTGGAGGACAATGTGGTAGTTACTTACATTTAGAATGTGTTTGCTCTTTGACCCTGAAATCCACATACTAATTATATAGATAGTAAGACAAATGTCCAGAAGGCCACAGGGACACACCATGGCAGTACTTTTATAAAAAGTAAATGGGGGAAAAGCAAAAAAATCAACAAAGACTTAAAAATTACACATACATGCCAAACAAACACTATATGCCAGATAAGAGCTAAAACTGTATGTACTGATATGGGAAGATCTCAAAGATACATTGTTATGAAAAAGCAAGATGCAAAATATAGGGTCCCATTTATGTACACAGATGAATAAATACATATTCACACATGGATACAAGACATCGATCTTCTATAAAGAGAAGAGCAAAGGCCTGGGTGTGGGTTACAGAAGGGATGCTGAAGGACTATGGTCCCTTTTTTGTTTTTTCCTATAAGCTTCTAAAGTCTGCATTTACTTTGAGAAAAAGGTGTTTTGCTTGTGACTAATAGACTACCAATACAGGCAAGAGAGGGTTAACATGTGCATTTGCTTTCAGCTTTTGATTTGACATGTAAATACTTAACTGATGGCTGTTATCAATAATGAATTATATTATTACTTTATAAAAATAGCCACTGAGTACATTCCTCTCTGAGCTAAATCTTCCACATCCCTGAAATCCATAAGCCTGTGGGATGAAAGCAATTATACTCTCCTTTTACAGCCTAGGAACCCGAGGTTTAGGTAAGTATTTTGCCCAGGTTGCTGAGTATGAGCCAGGGCTGGGCTCTCAAAGTCTATGCTTATAATAAGTTAAAGGTTAATGCTAGTCACTAATATTTATAAGAAAGCTAACATATAGAACTATCTCTCGCCCATGCTGTCTTGATGATAAACAGCCTCACAAATTTTCACCAAGGACCTGCAGTTTAAGAGGTCCCTTGAAAAACTGGAGACTGTCCAAACACACAGCCCAGACAGCGAAAGAAAACACAGGGACAAATGCAAGAGGACATTGCTTCAGCACGTGGCAGCCATCTTAAAGACGCTAATGTCCGATGGGAATAGCCCTAGATTTATCCTGTTTGATTTTAGAGAGCTGAACAGGGTCAGAGGGAGGGAAATTACAGAGAAAAAGATCTTTGTTAACATTAGACCTTCCTTAAAATGAGGTGGACTTCCTTCCTTCTAGTATGACTAGAAGATTCAGAGACTAAATAGCTACTTATCTCAGATGCTATAGAAAAGATTAGAAGTTTGAGGGTGTCTGGGTGGCTCAGTGGGTTAAAGCCTCTGCCTTCTGCTCAGGTCATGATCTCAGGGTCCTGGGATCGAACTACTGTTTATTATTTATATCTGCAGCAAAGCAATAAACATGAAGTTAACTTTTCTGATACTACAACTTAACACTACTGTGCATAAACTTACCCATATTCCTCATAGCATATTCACCTTCTGTTCATCTGATGACAACAGTTTAAAGCAGACTCTGAGCATGCTGGTTTGAGTCACAGTGAAGTATCTAATGTCCTGTAGTGAAACACCTGGTGCTTCCTTACCTATAGAACCGCCTCCCTGGTAAACCGAGGGGATCGATGAATGCTCTCTCCAGGAGCATCAGTTGGTCGTTCATGATTCTCACTGCAGTGGGACTTAGAGAATAAGAAAGTAGTTATAACCCTTATCATGCAACTGTATTTTAAAATAATACAGCATAAGGCATGGAAAAATAAAACTACTAAAATCAACAAACTTTTAGGAAAATGCAGATTAATGGTAATGCCTTCTATGTAAACCATATATAACAATATCTTTTTAATATTCACAGTAAGAGAGACCTATTAGAAAGTGGTTCATTTTGTCTTTCAAGATCACGGAAAGAACAGAAAAACATTTTTAGTTATTTTTCGGAGGAGAGCCCAGCCTCCTACAGAGGCAGATTGGGGATACCATCAAGTTCTTGATAAGCCATTTAGTGCCACTGAATAAAACTGAACAACAAATGAAGGCAAGTTGCAGCAGTCTGCAAGAAGGGTCGGAAATACTGCATACTATGGGCCAGGATTCCCCTTTCACATTTGGAACCTGCCAGCTCTTTTTGGGGTGCTGCATAAGTTCTCTGGGCTTTCCTACAATGCAAGAGAGAAAGAAGCCCCTCAGAATGAAGGATACATCTCTCTGCCAATATAGGTGGTGGGAAAGCTTATTCTAATTGGATGTGAAAAAAATGTGACATGGACTCCACTGTGGAAGAATTTACACTTGTTAAATACTGCTCCGAATACAACTTGTTCATTATATCTCAATCTAAAAGTAGCAAGTGGTTGAATAAAATGCAACAATTGTATCAGACTTCTACATTTGGTCAGGGAAGTGTTGTGCACTAAACCCATGGGACTGTGGATTACCGGCTGTCCTCCTTGGCCCTTGTCTTGGGATGAGTGTTTAATCTGGAGAGTCTTTATTAAAGTGCAGACTTCTAATTTAGTAGGTCTTGGGTGGCATTTGATACTCTGTCATTCTAACAAGCTCCTAGGTAATGCTGATGCTGCTGGCTCACAGACCTCAGCAGTGATGTAGAGTTGAATGCTTACGTAAGTGTACAGGATTCATTCTAGTAACTAGATCATCTTTCAAAATGATGGGGAGCTTTATATTATATTTGAAACTTACTTATTAAGATCAACTTCTGTAAGTCTTCTATGAAAATCCGAAGCAGCCTCTGAGAAGTTCTTCACAGCAGAAAATAAAGAATCTTAAAAATAGAAAAGTGAAAGGTCAGAAAGTACTGCTGCTTTCACATGTTCTCTTTCCTGTCCTCCCCATTCCAGGCTGGTAAGAGTGAATAGATACTGAAACAGTTTTGATGCGTGGAAATTACCAGAAAATATTGTAACAAACAGTCTATGAAATAGAAAATGACTAAACTGGTTCTTCAGGAAATAACTTCCAAGAGTCTAGTATATAAATAATTCTTTTAACTCCTAATTGACCAGAAACGCATCATTCATGTATGCACTCATTTGCTACATATTACTGGTACAACATCTATATGCCAGATACTAGATACAGCTATAGTTGAGTTACGTTCTTGTAGTTCCGATGAAAACCATGGTAATCCTTTGTAAGGAGTGCATTTAAGATCTTGTTTAAAGGCCACCTGTGCAAGCTGACATGTGGACACAGAAATAGGATGTTTTGTCTGGTCAAGCTTTAGTTTACAAAGATTCTAAGGAAAGTGAGAAAGCTCTCAGTGTATTTATTATTACGACCACCTGTTTATCATTTTGCATCTTTTTTAAACTGAACATACATAGAAATTACTGATTTCCTTCTTTCATTAATCCTGCAAAGCAGAGGATACAGTGTTCATTTTACAGACTGAAGCTGCCCTTACTGTTCCAGACACAGCCTGTTAGGTCACACAGCTAGTAAATAGTGCATTCAATATAAAAAAAACAAAAAAACCCAAGAACTTCTGTCCTTCATTTCCTTTAAGCTCTAATTAATACTGCTAGTTTTAAAACCATGTACCAAGTAATCTAATAAGAGGTATTAAAGAAGTTACAGCAAAGTGTTGAGGAACGAATTTGAAATTTCCAGTTAACCACCATAGTCCATATGGATAAGAAATGAAATGTGTCCCTGGTATTTAGTAATATGGGTGAATGATAACTTCGGCACAAACATTCTGGTAGAGTAGTAGGAAGACAGTGCACTGGACGGTGGAGGGAAGTAAGGAACCCGAGAGCAGGCATGCAGATTACATACCTATCCCATCATTTCTTCATTAAAGCATTTTCTTAAGTGCCTGTTTTTGCATAGCATTAAATAGTGAATTTTAATTGGGAAGGGAGTAGGGCAGGTTAGGTAGAAGAAAGAAAATTATGAATGTTTAATCGGGATGGAATGTCACCAGTGAGATGAAAAGTTTGACAATATGGGGGAAGGCTCAGTATTGAGATAGATTACTTAACCTGTGTAAAGAGTCCTTCCATTTTAACTGTGTCCTCTAGTTGGCGCCTGACTTCAACTGATAAAAAGCAATTCACCAAAAGAAAAGTCAGGGGTGTCTAGGAAAAAACTGGATGCCTGACAGCCAAAGAACTACGAATGTCCATCTTGCTGGGGGCTCTGCTCATTTCTTTTTTTTTTTTCACTTGCCCCATCATTACAGAGATTCTCCAATCGCTGATGTAAACACAATTTCCTAAATTTTCTTTGCATCATTTTTTCTCTGGAACTTAGTACCTGCTGCTCATCATAACTTCGAAGGTGACTAATTGGATGTACTAATATTCAAAAGCCACTAGTGCCTGCTCAGTACTTCCTGTGTTCCTGCAGTACTCAGTGTACTCCTGTCACACTCTTCCCCGGCGTTGCGATTCTCTCCCTCAGATGAGATTTTGCACTCTCTGGGCAATGATTATTTTTCACACATCCTTCTAGCTCCCAGGAATTAACACAGAACTTATAGATAATAGACACTAAATACAAATTTGGTAATTTTGCTATCTACTAAGAATATGTACTCCCCGATTAAAACAGTTACAATAAAGCCCTACAGACAGGCAACAGTGTTTCCATATTAACCAGGTGAGTCACCCCCAGCAGTCTTTACTGTTCCACTCCCAAGAAAGCTGATACACACATAGGGGCCAAGGACCTTTCCCAACATCATTTGGGACCTTTCCCAGATATCAGAGCCAGGATTTGAACTGAATACTTCCATACCCAGTGCTCAGTGCTACTGCACTATATTATTTTCATCCCTGCTTTGTAAAGGGCACATAGTATACAACAGTAACTGCAAAATGGTTACATAAATATGAAACAATGCTTGAAGCCATGTAAAAAAAATCCTGAATGTAGACAAATAATATGCAATAATAATGATAATTTTACATCTGTAGTGGAATAGGTTTCCTGTTTCCCCATCTTTGTATAGTATTTATTTTTATAGTATTCCTTTAACAGTAAAGATATTTTTAAAGGCAGCAATGTAGGGAAAATACTTACAAACCCAACGTTTGTAGCATTAACTTAGCAAAGTGGATTCATCCTACAAGTATCAGATGAAATTACATTCTTTAAAAACGCTTCTTTTTTCTCCAGAGGTCATAATTTAAGCGATGCAGGCATTTATTCTAGGATCAAAGAGTGTGCAGTGATGACAAGAGGGGACTTTAACTTAAAGATTATACAATACCCAGCCATTCTTACCAAATGATACTCCATGGTCTCTCAGTTGTTGGTCATGTTTCTTAGATAAATTGTAGATACTTGTTGCATAGTTTTTCAGAGCTTTTGCATAGTCTTCAATATTGAAAGGAATGATTTCAGAGTCGGCAAGCTCATAAACCAGGGCTCCTCGTAACTGAGCCACGGACAGCTGTTTTTTAAATGTGGGATCATAAAACTTCTCTACTAATTCAAATGTCTCATAAGCTGTATGGTATATCGGGTAGCTGCTGTATTTATCTGTTTTCTGGGGCGGGGGAAGGCACATATTAAATACAAACAGTAAATAGTCAAATTACAGGATTGGTGTAATAAAAATGATTGCAAAGAAAAATACAACCATGTGGCACCGAGTTTTATCACAGCAAAGCAAAAAAAGTATTTTAACTAAAACACTATCACCAAATGATTGCCAGTTTAAAATTTTACTATTTGTTTTATAATTCTTGTAATCTTCACTCAAAATACTGTATGCGTTGTATTTTGAAATACAATGGAAATGAAAATTGTCTATTGTATTCCCAATAACAAATTAAGGAGTACATACTCAAACTGTGTATTAGCACTGTTTACAATTATTTATCAATTGATTGGAAATGAAAGCTTCTGGGCAGATAAGATCCATATAGTTGGGGAACTCATTTAAGCACCTTGTCTGCCTTTCCAAACTGTAGCTAAATGCCATTTACTCTTTACTACATAATTACGGTCTACCATGATAATTGGGGCTGCCTTTCCTAAATTTAGTTTTTGCCTACCTGCTACTTTGCTACAAGATTAATATTTTTATTGCTTTTAGTATTACTAAAAGGAATCCCCGTGTCAGTCTCTAATATTCTTTTAATCCACAAAGTCTTAGAAACTAGGTAACTTTGTTCAGATTAATGACAGAATATAAAAGTGAATAGGCCTTTAAAAAGTTGAATAAAGTATCATCAGTATACAGACTTATGCCTTTATTTCGGGTTATTTGGAGCTGTTTTTGTGTTCATCCCTGTTCTCAGTCATATTTGGGATAGTCAAATTTGCCAGATAGTCTGTGTATTCTAGGAAAGCACGAATTTAATAATAATACTGCGATTATGATGTGAAAATTACTAAAATCTGTGACATATCTGAGTTTACTGATGGAATGCATCTTAAGTTTGGTTTATCACATAATTTTTAACATAAGCAGACATGGTCTGTATTGGCATTTCCTACGACCCATATATCATCAGTGTGTTTGAGTGACAACAGTGTAAACTAGTCAGTGCAGAACAGAAAGTTTCAATGGAAAAATCAGCAGAAACTTGTTTATTCTCTAGTTAAGAGCCCCAGACTCAGATGACATGATGGGAAGAGGGTCTACTGACAATAAAGACTCTTGACCTGGCATCCCCTGTAACCAAGACAGGTCCTTTACCTGCTCGTTTTCCTCAAGAAAAGGTGAGAAGAATGACGCTTTCCAACAAAGTCTGCACCAAAAAATGGTAAGAGCTACTTGGTTCTGGTAACCAGCTGGCATTACTCTGTTAACTACCACTTCACTGAATGATCCTGTAGGGAAAATTCACAGAATAACCCCAATGCCTAGTCCATCTACAAAGGAACATGAAGTCCACCCTATCCCTGGAATTCTTCCTGGGCCACATGACCTGGTGCCAAAAAAGTAAACTTTTAAAAATCCCTAACAAAAAGTTGGTCGTGTGATGTATCCAAAACAATAAAATGGCTTACCCTATTCTTAGTGTAACGGGCTCTGCCTGCAGCAATTCCAAGTCTCTGAAAATAAGCTTCAAAATCACTTCCAGATCCCAGTTTGTTGATTCTAGATGTAGAATATAAATAGACATACATCAAGAAAGAAATACATAAATTAAAAAAAAATATGAAATTAAACGCAACAGTGAGTCCAAGCAAGGAACTACATAGCCTATTTATTTATTTATTTTTAAAGATTTTTATTTATTTGACAGAGAGAGAGACAGCGAGAGAGAACACAAGCAGGGGGAGTGAGAGAGGGATAAGCAGGCTTCCTGCTGAGCAGGGAGCCCGATGTGGGACTCGAACCCGGGTCTCCGGGATCATGACCTGAGCCGAAGGCAATTGCTCTACCGACTGAGCCACCCAGGCGCCTAGCCTATTTAAAGGTACACTACTCTAAGATACTTCACTCCCATGGAGCTGAATAGTGTCACCCAGACAGCAACCTAGCAACTACAGTCTTCTTTTTTTAAAAGATTTTATTTGACAGTGTACAAAGCAAGGGGAGCAATAAGCGGAGAAGGAGAAACAGGCTCCCTGCTGAGACAATCTCCACTATTTTCAGCCTTTCATGGCATTTATTTGGAGGGAAAAATAAGATTTCATCATTCTCAGAGAACTATAGTAAGAAAATTGCCGTGAGGGAGGCCTGAGTGGCTCAGGTCATGACCCCAGGACCCTTGGGTGGAGTCCTGCATCCCACCGGGGTTGCATCCTCAGCAGGAGTCTGCTGCTCCCTCCGCCCCTCTTCCCACTCATGTTTTCACTCTCAACATCTTTTTAAAAAAGCCAAGATAAAGTATATTTTAAAAGAAAAATATTAAGATCATTAAGAATCTAAATGTGCCTTATTTAGAAATTAAATTAAAATAGATGTCTTTGCTTATAGAAAGAAAATCACTACATACATATTTATACATTTATATAAAATAACAAAATTCTTACTAAAATGGTGAGTAAAGCAGAAAATAAAATTACATTTGCCTTAACATATACTATACACTTCCAAACTTAGACCTTGGTTTTTGGGGGTTTTTTTGGTTTTTAAGATTCATTTGAGAGAGGGAGAGAGCACAGGGGCGCAAAGGAAGAAGCAGACCCCTTGGTCAGCCGGGCACAGGTCCCATACCAGGACCCTGGGATCATGACCTGAGCTGAAGGTGGGCTTAACCAATGGAGCCACAAGGCACCCCCAACCTTAGATGCTTTTCAAACTTTTTCTACTCCAGTAATTTTTTTTTTTTAATAAGCATGTCAAACTCTCTTACTGGAAACACAAAGTTTCACAAGACTTATTTGGAATATGGAATGAAGTCATACACTACTACCATCATCTGCTAGTCTTTAGAAATAGTATTGCAGGAGAAAAAAATTCAAGAAAGCTACTGTTGTATGAAGAAGTAAAAAAATTACTTATACAGTGTAAACTGATTACAGATAAAGACACAATTTGGTTATTTATAATGCCCCTTTAGAAGCAAATCCATTTTTTGTACTTCACCATTATCATTTGGACTTATATGACTTATTAATACATCTAACATATTTGAAATTCAAGAATGCAAAACAATGCCTCATAACGTGGCAAAATAATTTTGATTAAAAATCTGCAAAAACTATAATCTATTATAAATTCAAAGGTAGCTAATCTGTCCGACTAGTAAATTGAAGGCTACAAGAGGGATTCTCTGGGGTTCTTTCCTCTACTCAAATTGTTGACACATCTAAGAATTGCATGTCTAGAGAAACACCAGGCAAAGGGAAATTCATAATTTATCCTACGGTCGGAAATATACAAGTAATTTACCTAGGAAAATTTATATTTTCAGATGAAGGGTCCTTTTCCAACCAGCTTTCATAAAGAGATTTACCCTCAAAACCATCATCAGGGCTGGAGATCTGGAATGAAAAATCAAATGTTGCAGATTAGAGGCATAAGCAACTAAATTTATGCCAATAAGAAGACCATATGTTATCAACTTTTAACTATATGGGCATGTGTCATGTTCTTTATAGAAAAACAAAAGCAAATGGGAAGAAAATAAATCCAAATTCTTGTTCATTTTTGTTGCCTGCCTAATGGTCATTTTGCCCTATACCTGGATACAGTTTCCTGCTGCTTTTGGTAAATGTCATCCCTGTGACTTTTGGGAACTTAGATCTCTTTTAGTGCTAAGTTACTGGGGGAAACTTTAGATACAAGATTTACTTTAGCAAATTGCTTTTGTCCAAGAAAACCTATAAAAAGAGGCCTCAGGGCAAGAGTTGAGGCTGAAGAAGCCACCTTTGAAATTGGCATTGTAGGTCCTGGTTTTGTGGGGCAGGTGGGGTAAGGAGGGGCTGCCAAAGTTGGGATTTGATGGGCTGTAAAAGCTCTGTATAACCTCAGGTTTCTGTTGGGAAATTCTAAGAGCTTCTGAATGAAAGAACCTTTTTTTACTACCCTCATTAAACATATGCCCGTAAACACACTCTTCTTTTTCACTTGAAGAAAAGCAAGGCCACGTGGTAGAAAAATTGCAGACTTTGGAGACTAACATCTATTTTAAATCCATTATTATTACACATACCCACCTGAAATTTGTCTGGTTATGGCTCTACTTTGTTCCCAAAGCTTTCTAAACTTGAGTGTATTGCTTCCCCTCTTGAAGCCCTAGTTTTCTCACCTTATAGAAGTGGGGATAATGGTCCCCACCTTAACATAAGCATCAGTTCCTCTGGTATTTTCTCTGGCATTATACAGAGCTGGTTGCCTCCTCACTGCACATGAGGCACTAGGCCAGAAACAGCCCCAGCACGCCGCAGTCATCCTGCCCCCGAGTCCACTGCAGCTGCGGAGATGGTCTGTCCATTTCCAGCCTGCCCACCGGGTTCTACTCTCCTCTGTTTCTACCACCTTGCAATAGCTGAGAACCTGCTCCAACTCCTACATCCTGCTTAGATGGAATTCTCTGAAAAGTCCTTTCATTTTTTGGAATTACCAGTGCAGTCTAGTACTAACCAGAATGCTGTCCCTTCAGCCTGGTTTCCCTAGATCATACTTTCCATCTTTGACACACACATCTTCACAGATGCTGACCCGCCTCCATTATTTCAACGACTTGTGCCATTTCCTTGATCAGGCAACTGCCTTTCTCTCTAAGCTCTGCCCCCTCTACAACTCTTCTCCTACTCTCATGTTACCAGCATTGTCTGCCTGTGCCTAGAGGATGGTAAAACTATAATAAACATTTCAGGGGAGAATATAAAAGTTTTTCTACTGGGTTTTGGTATGGCCATAGGTAAGCATCTGCCTCTGTACAAAGGGGCATAGACCTAAACTACTTATTGGCCCTAACATTCTTATAGTTTTGTTTTGTTTTGTTTTTAAAGATAACACAAGCATAGGGGAGAGGCAGAGGGAAGAGACAGCATCTCAAGCAGGCTCCATTCTCAGCGTGGAGTCTGACATGGCTCGATTTCACAAGCCTGAAATCATGATCTGAGTCAAAATCGAGAGTCAGAGGCTTAAACGATCAAGCCCCCGAGGAACCCCTAAAATTCTTATCTTTGACATCAAAGGCAGGAGCCATCTCTCCTGGACAGCACAAAGCATAAATGCGTACGCTGAGAAGGGTTTTTCTCAGGATATTCTTTAACAACTGGCTCTTAGAGAAGATGTTTTTATGGGACCTTCCAATAAAAGGATCAAGAACACAAGCTACCCAGTATGTTGAGAGTTGGGATGGGAATAATGAGAGGACTCATTTGGGAAAACTAGTTTTTAAGGACACTAACAGGAAAAAGGAAAGCAATAATAAGGGAAAGTGGGAAATAGTACCTTCAGAAGAGTGACACTACACATTGTAGTATAAAGTGATACGTACGTCAAGGAAATATTTCTGCAATTCTACAATGAACTAAATGAAGTACAGAGATGTTAAGTGAATAGATCATATAATTTTTAAAGTACATTAAGAAGTTCAGAGTACTTTATCAATAATATTTACAGAATTCTTACATCATTATTGTTTCCATTTTGCTGTTAAGAGTTGCTACAGCTTAATCTATTCACCACACTGATACAGAGTCACCTTTCTACTCAAATATTTGATAATGCAAACTTTTTAAAGATTTTTAAGTTCTCCATCACCAGATTTTTGAACTTGGCCTATTGTCATGCCCCATTTTTTACCATCTCTCCACCAAAACCTTATGCTTATGTCACACTGAGCCACCTAGAGGTCAGGAAATATTCTCTTTCATGTTTCCACATCTATTTTAGGTATTGTGTTCTATGCTGAGAATGCCTTCTCTTACTTTCACCACATCCTTCCATTTTACAGCCCAAGCACTAATTATAAACTTCTTCTGATGCTTCCCCAGCTACCCCAGGATTTCACATTCTCTATTCCGTAACAGTTCTCCATTGTTTGTAGTATCTAATATTCTACTGAAGTATAATTCCTCATTTATGAGTGTATATCCTCTCTGGATTACTAAGTATTTGGATTCAGTGACCATGTCTTTTTATTATTTTTGCTGTTAAAACTGACATCATAGGGCCTGAACCCAAGGCTTTTTCCATTTCAGCTTACATTCTATCAGAATGCCTCTACCACGTAAAATTATACACGTACAGCATGACAACAGTGCACACAATTATTAATAGCTGCCATTAGAAGAGACTAGCAATACCATTTTTATAAGTAGGTCATATAAATACTGTATTAAGATCTCTCACCAGTTTAAAAATCAGTACCATTAAGAAAACAGGTGTCCTTATCCATTCATCAGAAAATATTAAGACATTTATTTACCTCTTTTGTCAGTTTATAAACCAATTGGTAAAGAAGGGGTGTACAGTCAACTCTGAGAGTATAATTGCCTGAAAAAATAAAATACAGTGTATTTTAATACTTCCGAATGAAATTCCAATAGAAGTCTATTTCTAATTATAAACAAGATATAACAGACTTGAAATCGAAGGCCTCATTCCTAAACAATTAGAGCGGAAATAGTTCTTCCAGAGCAAGAGAGTGTATACTTCAGACAGAGGAAGGTATGGGAGGGGCTTTGGTTGCTGAGGCAGCGAGTCCCACTACAACCCCTAGCATCACTCTGAGGGTGGTATTTCTTAGGACTTTGGCAAATGAAGTGGTAAGGCTATAGCATCCATTCCATTTTTATTCAGTTCAACAGTATCAAGACATGAGACTAGAGCATTTCAGTAACTCATATGTATACTCTGACATTTCCCTAGACATCACCATACAATGCCAGCCTAGAAACACAAATGTCACATGTGGGGTTCCAAGGGAAGTCTTTAGTTTGTGCTTACTTCAAACTGTTCCAATACATACAGAAAGAATTTCTATATGGCATATTCTGTAAAATATTATTCTGAAATATTTTAGCCTAATTCTTTTAATATCTCCACAGGAAGACTATGGTTAACACCAGTGTTTTAAATAGTAGTAAACATAGGCAAATGGCAAATATACTAAAGACATTAGGATCAGTAGCTTAGTTATGAATCATGAATTGGCTTGTTTGAATCATGATTTTCTGTGATAAAATGGAAAATGAAGGTATCATTGAGGAACTTCATAGGAAGAAAATCTTAGTTTACAAGCTAGTTACAATTTTCAGATTTAAAAGATGGTACGTTGGGCGCCTGGGTGGCTCAGTGAGTTAAGTCTCTGCCTTCAGTGCAGGTCATGATCTCAGGGTCCTGGGATGGAGGCCCACATCCATCGGGCTCTCTGCTTGGCAGGGAGCCTGCTTCCTCTCCTCTGTCTGCCTGCCTCTCTGCCTACTTGTAATCTCTCTGTCAAATGAATAATAAAAAAAAAACAACAACGATGGTATGTTGTTTCATAATCTCATATAAGGAGTGCTCAGTTGTTAAGCATCTACCTTCAGCTCAGGTCATGATCCCAGACTCCCGGGATCAAGCTCCGCATTGGGCTCCCTGCTCTGCAGGAGGCCTGCTTCTCCCTCTCTCTCTCTCCCCCTGCTTGTGTTCCCTCTCTAGCTGTGTTTCTGTCAAATAAATAAATAAAATGTTAAAAAAAAGTCTGATATAAAATATACCTTCTATAGATGAATCTGAGTTGATATAAGCAACGCTTCTCTCCTGGAGTGTTTTTGCATTCTCCTACAGTTGAAGCAAAGTTATTTAATTCACAATATTTACAATTGTGGAAATGTAAAAAATAAATTAATTTAGTATAAAAGGTCCACAGATACCTTTATGAACCAAATACCTATGCTTCTGAACATCATTTCTAAGCAAATGCAGGTAACTGGCTGGTTGACAACAGCAATGCAGTTAAAATCGGTAGGAAAAATATCACATGTAGCTACTGTATAGCAATAGCAAGAACTGTCACAGAATAAGTATTTTCAAAGCGTGATTCCTTGCATTAGAATTGGAGTGAGGCTCCCAGAATCTGGGCTCTACTGAAGACCTAATGCATAAGAATTTCTGAAAGTCTGGGAAATCTGTGTGTTCTACAAGATATCCCTGGAAATCCTTACATACACTGAAGTTTGAGAGAGATATTGAGACTGGATATCCACGTAAAGTAGAAGTGAGAAACAGAGAATCTCCATTTATCTATTTTTAAAAGGAGAGATGGAAAGAGAAAGTAATTTTTTAAAGAGAAGATAGAAAAAAACTACATGGAGAGAAGAAAAGACATTAAGATAGTCTTTCTTCCTCTCTCCCTCTTCCCCATGCTCTTGCTCTCTCACACACACACAAGATAAAGTAGAGAATACTGCCACACAGATGGAAATATGCTGAGAGAACCTCTTACTTCTATCTAGCTTGCTACCTTCTAAGAGCATTCTATAATAGGAGGCAGTCCAAAACAGAAGCACAGAAATATGCTGACCTCAGTTCCTAGAAACACAAAATCTACACTTACATATAGAGCAATTCCTCCTAAAGAAGAATGAAGGGCTGGCTGACTGAACAGCTTCTGTACAACAAAGAATAGAAAGACCACATAAAGAAGGGTAGGAACAGCAGAGACACAGTCACATTGGGAACAACTACTCCCAATGTGACGATCTATAGTAGGGAGAGAGGTGACTGAGGGGCCCTTGTGCAGACTTGCCCACCCTGGGGCACAAAAAACCAAAACAGAGTTAGTAGTTTAAAGGGAAACTAGACTATTAAGTGAAGGAAATTCATTTACTAGCCCTAGAATGTCTGCCAAATGAGCTTAACTGCTGGAACTAACTCCTGGATCGAGGTACTAGGTCCCCTAACCCACACCAGCTTTAGCTGTCTCACCGAGGTGACCCAGGCACAAAGCACCCATATCACACCTGGCCTACTCCTGCCATCTTCAGCCCTCCCAACAAAACAGCCCCAATGTGGAGCACCCAATTACCCCTGGCCTGAGCCTGCTCCATTTCAGCTGTCCCTCTAGGCTGCAAAGCGATCCAGGAACCCCAAATTGCTCTTGCTTCAGCTCAAGCTGACCTGACAGTGTGGCCCCTGTGCAGAGTACCACAGCCAATACCTATCCAGCACCAGTCAGCCAGCCAATGCCACTAAGCACACAGTCTGCACAAGGACATTCTTACATAAGGCCACTTCTTCAAGACTCAGAGAGGTGCCTGTTCTGCACAAACACTAAGTCAGACAAAAATCAGGAGGCAGAGGAAAATGTTCCATACAAAGGAACAAGATCTCAGAAAAAGAACTAAATGAAATGAAGGCAAGCCATCTACCTAAGGAAAAGTTCAAAGTAATGGGCATAAAAGTACTCACCGGACTTGAGAGAAGAGTGGATGAATTCGGTAAGAACTTGAACAAAAAGAAAGTATAAAAAGGAACCCACCAGAACCGAAAAATACAACAAAAATGAGAACACTAGAGGGAATCTACAGCAGAGTAGAAGAAGCAGAAGAACATATTCGTGAGCTGGAAGACAGGGTATTGGAAATCAACCAAGCTGTACAACCAAAATAAATGAATTTTTTAAAATAAGGACAAGTTAAGGGAACTCTGCAATAACATTAAACATAATAACTTTTGCATTATAGAGTTCCCAGAAGGGAGAAGAAAACTTACTTGAAGAAATAACAGCTGAAAATCTCCCTAAACAGGCATCCAGGAACCCTCAAAAAAGATGAATCTAAGGAGGGCCACACCAAGACACATAATAATTAAAATGTCAAAACTTAAATAATCATAAAAGCAAACAGTTACATACAAAGGAAACTCAATAAGACTATGAGCTGACTTTTCATTAGAAACTTTGCAGGCCAAAAAAAAAAAAAAAAAAAAAAAAAAAAAAAAAAAAAAAAAAAAAAAAAAAAAAAAAAAAAAAAAAAAAAAAAAAAAAAAAAAAAAAAGAAAAAGAAAAACGAAAGAGAAGAAAAGAAACTTTGCAGGCCAAAAGGGAGGCCATAATTAGTCAGTGTGAAAAAGGGGACTGGGTGGGAACATAACCAAGACTACTCCACCCACCAAGTTTACCATTCAGAATTGATGAAGAGATAAAGAGCTTCCCAGATGAAAAACAGTTGATGGAATTCATCACCACTAAACGGGTCTTATAATAAATGTTAAGGGACTTCTTAAAGAAGAAAAGGTCCAACAAAAAAAAAATCATGAAAGGAAAAAATTTCCTTGGTAAAAGCAAACATCTAGTAAAGGTAGTAGATGAATCATTTATAAAGCTAATATGAAGGTTAAAAGACAACAATAATAAAATTGACTCTATTTAGAATATTAGGCAGGCAATATGCAAAATATGTAAATTATGGCATCATATAAATGTGTGTTTGGGGGGTAAAATTTAATGCTTTTGAATGTGTTCAGACTGAAGCAACCATCAACTTATATAGATTGCTATATACACAGAACTTTATGGTAACCCCAAACCCATAATACATAAAAAATAAAGAGAAAGAGACCCAAGCATAACACTAAAGAACATCATCAAACCACAAAGGAAGAGAGCAGGAAAAGAACAAAGGAACAGAGAGAACTACCAAAAAACCCAGAAAACAATTAACAAAACAGCAATGAGTATGTATCTATGAATGATTATATTAACTGTAATGGACCAAGTGTTCCAATCAAAAGAGTAACTGAATGGATTAGTAAACAATCCATCTATATGCTGTCTAAAAGAGACACCTCAGATCAAAAGACACACACAGACAAAATGTGAAAGGATGGGAAAAGATATCCATGCAAATGGAAGCAAAAGAAAGTTGGAGTACCAATACTTATATCAAACAAAATAGACTCTAAGAACAGAGACTGTAACAAAAGACAAAGATATTATATAAGGATAAAGGGATCAATCCAACAAGACGATAACAATAGTAAATTACTATGAACCCAACATATAAAGCAAATGTTAACAGACAAAAAAGTTAGAAATCAGTAGTAATACTATAACAGTAAGGGATTTTAAAAGCCCACTACTATCAATAGATAGATTTTTTTTGGTCTGGATGATCTATTATTAAACAGTGGTTTTGAGTGAAGCATTAGACCAAATGGATTGAACAGATATATACAGAACATTCCACCCCAAAACAGAAGAACACACACTTCTTTACAACTGCATATGGAACTTTCTCCAGATTCAATCTCAAGATGTGTCCACAAAACAAATCTCCATAAGTTTAAGACCAGAATAATATTAAGCATCTTTTCTAACCACAATGGTGTAAAATCAGAATTCAGTGACAAAAAAAGAACTGGCAAAAACACAAATATGTTGAGGTTGAAACAATATGCTACCACACACCCAGTAAGTCAATGAAAGAAAGAGGAAATTAAAAAAAATACCCAGAGACTAATGGAAATGGAAACAATGACTCAATTCTTTGGGACACAGCAAAACTAAGAAGACAAGTTTTATAGCAATACATTATGGTCTACACGTCAATAAACAAGAAAATTCTCAAAACAAGGGCAAAAATAAACAAGTGGGACTACATCAAAACAGCTTTTGCACATCACCCCCATTCTCCCCCCAAAAATCAACAAACCAAAAAATGCAACCTACTGAATGGGATAAGATATTTACAAATGATGTACTGATAATCAATATCCAAAACATATAAAGAATGGATACAACTCAATAACAAAAAAAATCCTAATAATCTACTTTAAAAACAGGCAGAGGACCCGAAGAGACATTGTTTATAAAGACGACATACAGATGGCCAACAGATACATAAAAATATGCTCAACACCACTACTCAGGGAAATGCAAATCAAAACCACAATGAGCTACATCATTTCATACCTATCAGAATGGCTAGTATCAAAAAATAAATACCAAGTGTTCATAAGGATGTCTACAAAAGGGAACCTCATGCACTGCTGGTGGGAATAGAAATCGGTGCGGCCACTAGGGAAAACAATATGGCGATTTCTTGAAAAACTAAAATTAGAACTACCATATGATCTGGCAATTCCTCTCCTGGGTATTTATCCAAAGAAAATGAAAACACTAATTCAAAAAGATGTGCAACCCCTATATGTATATCATTATTTAAAATAGCCAAGATATGGAAGTAATCTAAGTGTTCATCAATGGATAAAGAAGATGTGTGTGGTGGGGGGAGGGTGCACACTGGAATATTACTCAGCCATAAAAAAGAATGATATTTTGCCATTTGTGACAACACAGATGGACCTAGAGGGTCTTATGCTAACTGAGTTAAGTCAGACAGAGAAAAACAAATACAATGATTTGACTTATATGTGGAATCTAAGAAAAAAAACAAATGAACAAACAAACAAAAGCTAATACAGAGAGCTAGTGGTTGCCAGAAAGGAGGGGAGTGGGAGGATGGCCAAAGTAGGTGAAGGGATTAATAAGCACAAACTTTCAGTTATAAATAAGTCATGAAAATGCAAAGTACAGCATAGTCAATAATATTATAGTAACTTTATATGATGATAGATGGTAACTACGCTTACTGTGGTGAGCTGCGTAACGTACAAAATTATCAACCCACAATTTGTACACTGATGTAATATTGACTGTCCACTATACTGAAATTTAAGAATATATCATAATAAAAAAAATTAAGGCTGTGAGTGGCTATGGACAAATGAGAACTACTGCCTATCTTCACTTGCCCACAATGACTAGATGACAGTTGCCTGTGTTACAGAATTTCCATTATAACACATTTTTAGTAGATATAAAGAAGATTCCTTAACTATATTTTAAACTAAATATGCTGCTGAATATGATCAAGATTTGGAAAGTACTGAAACTGTCCCTAACCCAGATTTATTAAATTAATGCAAAGTATATTTATTATTTTATATCTTAGATTTCTTCTTTAAGCTGCTAAAATTAGAGAAACAGAGACACCTATTTATATATACATGTATTCACAAGAATTTACATTTCTAAAAGTAAAGGAAATTGACTCATCCAAACGGTCTACCTCCAAAATGCATATTCGTAATTACTGACGTGATAATAAAACACTGCAGTGTTAACTGAGTAGAAGGATAAGTGACAGGAGACAGGTAACTGTGTGATTTTACTCCCATACTTATTTCATTCACATTATCACTTAAAGTAAAGGGAAATGAGTCAGAAGGAAAGTGTTTTACAAACTAGATAATAACAAGAAGTGTATGACATGCCTTAAAACAATGCTATAAAATCTCAATTCATAAAAGATAAACACAAGGTGGAGGGATAGTTAAGTGCTTATATAGTGCACCTGTCTTTACAAAATGTGTGTCCTTACCTTGTATGTTAAAAGAAGTTAGTTATTCAATAGGAAGGCTAAGGGAAGAAGATGAAAGAAGGGGGCTTAGGACAGACACTTAAAGAGAAAACATTAGGAGCCAGTGGGAGATGAAAATCAATCCTACCTAAAGAAAAAATAAATATCTGAAATTATAAAGGCAACTGACTAAAGTAATTCCATTTAGAAAATTATTTTCTACTCAACAATCAAGCACTTATCTTTTGTAGAACGGTAAAATATACCTATGGTTGCAATTGATATGGTATCTACAAATGTAAAATGATAACCCGAGTACAGTCACCTTAGGTTTTCTTAGGTAAGAACATCATAGGTTTTCTTAAATAGAACTCTAAGGAAACTTCAAAAACTTGAAAATTAACTCCAAGGATCTGTATCCATTTTACAGAGGTCAATCCTCTTGTCAGAAAAGCTTGCTAGATTTGTTTATTCTCTGAGTTTACAAATTATACTTATTCACAAAACAAATACAACTGGAAACCAAATGTTTTGGTAAGAATAAATCTGGTTTTGGCCCAGTAATTCAGAGATTATTCTGCTTTGAAAAACTAAGGTGAAAATAAAAACAAACTATTTCTTAAATTCTTGAGTCTTTCTCCAAATTAAAACCATTTCAGGTAATGGAATCTATCTGTGCTCATCCGGAGATGCATGTATTTGTTTCGCTGTTGACCAAGAAAAGAACAAGAGCCTCTGGTCCTATTTACCTCAGCCCATTCTGTGGACCCCAGCAGCCCAAACTCTTCTGCATCCCAACTGGCAAATATGATAGTTCTTCTAGGTCTCCAGCCTGCAACCATTGTGAACATACATTAATTAGGTACACCAACGTAAAACCAGAGGACAATTAAGTGAGTCACTTTTTGTCATCATCTACCAAAGAAACATCATTTACCTCCGCTCATCAGTTTTCCAAAACTCTGGACAATTTCTTGCAAAACGGCAGCCCCACTGGTTGGGTCAATAGCTCCAAACACCCAGGAGTCCCGATGACCCCCTAGAATAACATACCTGTCTGGAAAACAATGTGTTCAAAAGAACTGTAACTTTCAATATATTAGAAATAGTTGTGATTTAGGCTTCTATTTATTTTTAAAGATTTCATTTAGTTATTTGAGAGAGAGAGAGAGAATGAGAGAGAGCGAGCATGAGAGGGGTTAAGGTCAGAAAAAGCAGACCCCCTGCTGAGCAGGGAGCCCGATATGGGACTCGATCCTGGGACTCCATGATCATGACCTGAGCTAAAAGCTGTCGCTCAACCAGCGGAGCCATGCAGGCACCTGAGATTTAGGTTGTTAAATTAAACCTCTTTTTGGTTGAATTTCCTCCGTAGGAAAAGAAAAAATCAACACTATCAAGTAGAGGTTTCTTTTAAAGCTGTGCAATTATTTTTTCCAAATGTAGCTGTTTCACATCAGTCAGAGAACAAAGAAATCAATTATCAACGGAAGTTTATTTTCTCTTACTCTTTTAATCTTTGTAAAAATGAAGTGTTTGAAAAACATTCAGACTCACCGGGTTCCACAGATCCTCTGATTGTTCCAATTACATTGTAAATCCTTGTAATTTTATTGGTGTTATGAACGTGCATTCTTACCTTCCTAGGATTTAAAAGGGAATAAATTACTTCATATAGATTATTACATTTACAGTTTTGTTCCACCACTTTATTATGACAAATCTCAAAATTACAGATAATTGTGTAATAGGACAATGAATTCCTATATATCCACAAACTAATTCAATAATCATTAACGCTGTTGATGTGTGCAATGTGTAAATGGTTAATGCATTTTACCCCTAAGTGCTTATGCATGTTTAAAGTCAGATTTTAAAAACTGAATGTCACTCCCTCATTGCTTATATTGTTGATATTTATTTAAAGTCCGAAAGACTCCTATTCAAAACGTCATTCTAAAAAAAATTTTTTTTTATTTGACAGAGAGAAACACAGCCAGAGAGGGAACACAAGCAGGGGGAGTGAGCAGGCTTCCCGCCGAGCAGGGAGCCCGATTCGGGGCTTGATCCTGGGACTCCGGGATCATACCTGAGCTGAAGGCAGATGCTTAATGACTGAGCCACCCAGGCGCCCCATTCTAACATTTTTAAATATACTGTTTAAATTACAAAATAAGGAAGGCAGCCAATGATGTGTTGGACAAAAAGGCATTTTTAAATTGTGCCTTAAATTTACACTGATTCCTGCCAGTGTGAGATTGTTGAAGCAGAATGTCAGTATCAGCACATTGTTAAATAGCTGGCTGAGTGCTGCAAAAAAGGAACATGGGAAATTTGGGAAGGAAATGGGAATTTGGGAAGCACCTGCTAAAATGAACCAGACAACTATGTAATGAAACTTTTCTAGCCCATCACTGTCGATTCTGATTTGGGCCAGCCTTTTAAATAGTCAGCTATTCATGAAATAATTAACCAAATTACAACTCAAGGGAAAACAGTCAGGCTGAAAGGGGGCGGGGGAGACCATTCACACTCAATGAATCCAAATGACATGGGAAAATCCTCAGTCTCTTTTTCACAAGGAAACAAAATGAATATCTATGGGGGGTGCGGGGTGGACAGAGAGGACTCCCAGCAGTTTCTAATTTGTGGTTATTTACCAATGTCAAAACCTGTGCACTGCTATGTGCAGATTCTGATTTTTCCCCTCTACAAGTATACTGTGCTTCTGAATGCATAGTTAAATCATGAGCAATATTGAACTAAAGTGCCTTTGTGGGAAAAGAAACTAATTAATGGATATTTTTTACATTTCAAGACATTAAGGATTTATTTTGCTACTGAGAAGTAAAAACTAACAGCAAAGAAGCAGAAACATTTCTAGCATGTTTCTAAAAATGAACCAAGATCTATTAATAATAATTATAATAATATAATATAATAATTATAATAATAATATTGAATCATTGATATTATGATGTCATTACATGGAGAAAATAAGAATATAACAAATAAGGAATGAGAAAAAAATATTTTAATCAAAACCTGAAAATAAACATAGATTATCTGTTCAGATGCTCAGAAGAGCTCATCCACATATTTAATACTTAGGTGTTTCTAGTTTTTAGAATCATTAACTCCAAGTTTTTTTTTTTTTTTTTTTTTTTTTTTTTAATTTTTTTTATTTATTTGACAGAGAGAAACACAGCCAGAGAGGGAACACAAGCAGGGGGAGTGAGAGAGGGAGAAGCAGGCCTCCCGCCGAGCAGGGAGCCCGATGTGGGACTTGATCCCGGGTCTCCGGGATCATGACCTGAGCCGAAGGCAGTCGCTCAACCAACTGAGCCACCCAGGCGCCCAACTCCAAGTTTTAAGAAAGAATCTTTGTGGGTCTTGTTATCACTTCAAACTCATGTTCCAAATAACATAAACTCTATAATGTAAGCTCCACAGGGGAAGGAATTTTGTCTGTTTTGTTCACTTCTGACTCCCCAGTATGGAGCATAGTGCCTGGGTTATAGTAAATGCTCAATAAACCTTTGCAGACTGAATGAATACACTACTAGAAGGAAAAAGCAACAAAGGCCTTAGCTTATCCATCAGTTACCTCTGCCTATCACTCTGACTAGAATATTTCACAACTCCATAGAGATCAAAGTTAACTTGTAGAAATTCCACATCCACTGAAATACACAATCTGTTTAGTGAATGTTCAATTGATTCCTTCAAGGTAGAAGAAACAAGTTTTTTGCTATTATGAACTTCCACTTCATCATTCTTGATGTGATTTTCTGGGTATTAACATTGAATTCTCCTCTGAACCAATTTTAATTCCTTTGTGGTTCCCTTATTAATTAATGAATTAAATGAAATTTTCGATATGTTCCTTTTATATTTGTAGGAGAAACATAGTTTTACTTTTAAAAAAAAAATCACCCTTTAGGGGCATCTGGGTGGCTCAGTCATTAAGCATCTGCCTTCAGCTAAGGTCATGATCTTGAACTCCTGGGATCAAGCCCCACATTGGGCTCCCTGCTTAGCGTTAAGCCTGCTTCTCTGTCTCCCACTCCCCCTGCTTGTGTTCCCTCTCTCACGGTGTCTCTCTGTGTCAAATAAATAAAATCTTTAAAAAAAGAATTACCCTTTATCATTTTGGCAGTCCCACCAAGATGTACAATGGATTCACCTTGTAGAACGAGGTATGGGTAGCTCTATGAACCCAGACATGCCTTCTTTTGGTTCTGAGGTTAAATGCAGAATTCTCACCCTGATGACTGTGTATCTCTTTTTAATTACGAAGTGTTTAATTTTAACACCCGTATAGTTACCATACAGTGTTCTATTAGTTCTAGGGAAACAACACAGTGATTCAACAATTCTGTACCTTTGTCAGTGTTCGTGAGGATAAGTGCACCCTTAATCCCCCTGTCCTATCTCCCCTCTAGTAGCCATCGGTTTGTTTTCATCGTTAAGAGTCTGTTTCTTGGTTTATCTCTCTTTCTGTGGACCTCTAACTTCATAGTATCTTTCCTACTGATTTTGTGTTTTGTACTTCTTGTTTGCTTATGGCAGGTGAATTTTTCCCTATTGGTGGCAGCAATGATTAGGATTTCGGTTTTGTCTTGTCACTTGGTAATCTCTGTAAATGGATTAATCATCAGGAGCACTTCTGGGTAATAAATGACAATCTAGAGGCACCAAGGTGGCTCAGTTGGTTGGGTAACTGCCTTCGGCTCAGTCAGGTCATGATCCTGGAGACCCGGGATCAAGTCCCACATTGGGCTCCCTGCTCAGCGGGAATCCTGCTTCTCCCTCTCTCACTCCCCCTGATTGTGTTCCCTCTCTGGCTGTGTTTCTCTCTGTCAAATAAATAAAATCTTTAAAAAAAAAAAAAAGAAAGAAAGAAATGACAATCTAGACAGCACATCTGGGTGAAAAATGACAACCTCTGTACATGGGCTAATAGATTATCAAAGCTCTTTTTGGTGAGAAAGAACAAGAGAATTTTATTTGTGTATTTGTCCATTTTGAGCTCCAATCAATTAAGAATTTTGTGCCTACAGTGAAGGAGAACAACATTTTGATATCTAAACCAAAGGATTTGTAGGTTTCTGATTTTACTCTTAAACTGAAACTGTTGAACTGAAACTATATGTTTTCTGTGTCATTATGTTTCTGCTTCTAAATCAGAAAGGCCTTTATCTTTCATCGTGTATGTTAGGTTTTCTTGCTGCTATAGACAATAAACTCTTACATTAAAGTAACTGTTCTGAGCTATAGAGATAAATAAGCACTTACAGTATTCCTAAAATTACTTTAAAATAAAAACACTGAACTTCTAATACTTTGGAAGTCCTGAAAAACCGGGCACCGGGGTGGCTCAGTCGTTAGGCGTCTGCCTGCCGGGAGCCACCCGGTCTCACAAGCTGATGGTGTCACCGTGGGGAAGACGGCAGTCTGAGCACAGCTCCTGCCTCATGGAAAAACTCACTGAATTCCCTAAGTCTCAGTGAGAAGGTAGCAATAGAAGCACAGCTCCGGCCGCCAGAAAATAACCCCACTAGGCCAGATGTGGTCACAGGGAGGAAAGGCCAGTCTGAGCCTCGCTCCCGTTGACGGTGTGAAACTGGCATCTCCTCTTTCTACTCACTGGTCTTTATCCTAAAAGCAAAGCACAATATTCTTGACAGGGCCTCAGGGTGTTCTAAGCCAAACTGAAACCCTTTGCAGTCCTTAGATCTATTCGAGAGAGTGTACTTCTTGCATTTTCCCTTTAAATCTCCTGCGGATCTGTGGGAAGATTGCCGATGCATTTGACTGGTCAAATGAATGGTTAAATATAAAAATAATAAGGTATTAGTAAGAGCATTGCCCTGCATACAGAGGATCTATAAATACAGTCCTCCATGATGCTTACGCACACAGTCACTAAGAAGAGGCCTGCACAAGCGCCTTTACTTTTGCAAAGTAAGTTACTCTTCTCTTTAGGATGATTAATACGCCAGACACACTGACTCCTGGCCGGTTTGTTAATAACTTAGCTTAAACTAGAACTTTGTATGTAACTAACTCACCTACACCTCTTAATTACTTTGTTATTTCCTTTCTTTTCTGTAAGAGCTGCTTAAAAAACACCACATGATTAATCTACCCTTTATTGCCTGGAAACAGGATGTAAGAAATTATAAGAAAAAAACCTTACTGATCAAACCTATTCCCATTTTGGTTGAGGGATTTGACGTAAATTGTAGACACATACACCTGCAAAAGTATCTTTCACTGATCAATGCACTGTATTCTCTAAAATCATTTTTCCTTTTAATCTAGAACTTGTTGCCTACAAAGACACTGAATGGCAGCAGGACAGAGAGACCTGGAAGATGATCAAAAGGAATCTTTGAGGCTCTCTCGTTATTCATTTGCTGACATCGTGCTTCCTTCAGGGACTCCTAGTTGAGCCAGAGCTGGATTCCGGCATCTGCCTTCGGCTCAGGTCATGATCCCGGAGTCCCTGGATCAAGCCCCACATCGGGCTCCCTGCTCGGAAGGAAGTCTGCTTCTCCCTCTCTCACTCCCCCTGCTTGTGTTCCCTCTCTAGGGAAACATTCCTCTCTGTCCAATAACTAAACAAAATCTTTATTTAAAAAAGTGCTGAAAAAAAATTCTTACACAAGCTAAAAAAAAATACTAAGAATCCAAGTTTCACTGTTCATGTAAAGTGACAGTAAACAAGCCTGATCAACTAATTTTGGTTTAAGCAAAAGAGCTATGTATTCTGATTTATCAGTGCTCAATTTTCCTTTCTCCCTCAGGCAAATCAAACTACTTAAAGTCTAAATCATGCCACTGCTGCTTCACAACTCTACACAAGTTGATCTCTCCAGCTAGCATTTCCTGCCTGCCTCAATCCAGTGGGAAACTTACAAGCTCAGTAAACAAATACTCTGTGATCAGTGCTCCACAACAGTGCTAATGCACTGAGCCTGACAATAGATATGTGCTTACCCATTTTAACTCATTGCACAGTAAATGATCAATAAATGTGAGCTCCTTTCTCTCTTCTCTTGAACTCCTTAAGGTAACTTTCAAAATGCTATACATTTGAGATACTGGGTTATCTGAAACACTGTTTTAAAACTTTGGGTGAAAAAGGAAGTTAAAATGTTAAACCTAGGGTCACCTGGGTGGCTCAGTTGGTTAAGCGACTGCCTTCCGGCTCAGGTCATTATCCCAGAGTCCTGGGTTCAAGCCCCACATCAGGCTCCCTGCTCAGAGGGAAGCCTGCTTCCCCCTCTCTCTCTCCCCCGTTTGTGTTCCCTCTCTAGCTGTATTTCTCTCTGTCAAATAAATAAAACCTTCAAAAACAAGAAATGTTAAACCTGAACTCAAATGTAGTCCTGTTTAAGATGTTATAAAACAAATGCTGTGATCTCTTCAGTGGAAGAAGAATTCAGGACATCATTCTATAAGTACTTCTTAAGTGATATAAAATGATCAATTGTTCACCATGAAAAGTGAGACAAAGACAAGCAAAATATACCTGGCAGACAGATATCTTGGCATTTTTCCATTAAACATGTAAAACTTTTCCAGTCTATTAAAGTAACAGAAAAGTACCTGAAGGACTCATGCCCTGCAAAGCCAGGCCCAATGTTATAATCCACATTAAGACTTCCCTTCCAGCTGTCATCCGGTGCAGCACTTCCTCCCATGTGTCTGTTGAGAGAAAATGAAAATGACATAAAAAGGCTAAGCGTCATAACGTCTTAGAAGGAAGCATGAAGTCTGATAATGAGCTATATCATTCATACATTTAACACATATTTATGAGAGAAAACCGTCAATATTCCCTTTCTTTGTGGAACTTACACTTTAGGAAGAGAGCCAAAATTGAAATACATGAAGTACTTAGTATGTTTGTGGTAAGAGGGCTTAGGGAAAAAAAACAGGGAGAGGAGATGAAAAGCATCAGCCTCCTTACTTTTGACTTTATGTAGAAAAGCATTAGGTCTAAGAAATAGCGAAAATAGGAAATTCCTGACAATGTTAAGGAAAAGAAATTTATCTAGAGAAGCCGATTACCTAGTGAGCACTCATAAAGCAATTATTAAATTGTATTGATACAGACATCTAAAAACATAAAAGTTGGAGATTTGTGAAAGAACATCAGTAACAGAATGCAACAATAGGAACCCTTAATTGTTTACTATATTCTGGATACTTTACACACTTGCATTGATCTGTCTCCTCCTCATAATAACCGTATCAGGGAGAAACAATTACTATCCTCATTTCAGAAATAAGGAAACTGAATCAGAGAAAGATTAAGTAATTAATCCAAGTTCACACATCTAATAAGCAGTAGGCACGCTAATATTTTTAAAATAAAGGTCAAATACAAACATCAAATGAACATCAAAGAAAATCCAACTATTTGAAAAATCTCCAATCAGCATTTTTATCTTGGGACACAGTTTTGTACCTGAGACTTTCATTTGTAGCAGACTAATGGTTTCTTGTTTTCTCTCTTACTCCTACTCTGGGAACTATTTTGATGTAAGACCTTTTTTTTTTTTTTTTTTTAAAAAAAACTCATTTAACTATTTTGTTTCCTGAATTTTTATTTTTAATTTTATTGAGGTATAAATGACATGTAACATTGGTTTCAGGTATACAACCAGATTTTATTTTAACATAATTAGATTAAGCTGGTTTTAAAGAAAGTATCTTAAAATGCATATCCAATGAGAAAATCATACCGTAGTAATATTTCTGCATCATTATACCCAATAGGATGTACAGGGATCTTGGGAATGCCCACTCCTTCTTTGACATCAAGTCTAAAGGTGTACTCTGCAGAAATTGCATAAAATGAAAACATCTGAAAAATCTGGGTAAGGGGTATAAAGAAATTTATTTTATTATTATCTCAGATTTACTACATATTTACTACATATTTTACCTAATATGGCCTGTTTAATTCAACAGTAAGAAATTAAATCATTCAAATTTTAATGTAAAATCAACTATGGGGATTATAAATTTCCAACTTTTTGACACTTCATAGAAATCTTTTGAATTTTACAAGAATATTTTATTCCCTCAAGGATATCTTTAATCCTTCTTAGGGAAACTTCAGTTAACCAGTTGCCTGGAAAATATGTCCCAAATTTTGAAACTAGGTATAAGTGAAGAAAAATTAAAGTGAATTTATGTGATCTTGGGAATAATAAAGATACTATTCAAATAGTAATACAATATTCTCTTTAAAGGAAGACTGAAAAGTACTGTCAGACTTACAACCTCATTGGGACTTTGGCTTTCAGCCAAAATAGTTGTTTAGCACTAAAACACCTAAGCTAAGAAAAAAGGAAAATTTCAATCAAATGACATCAGATTCCACCTCTAGAAATAGAAAAAGAGCAAACGAAGCAAAAATAAGTAGGGAAAGAACATAATAAAGATCAGAGCGGTAATATAAGAAATAGGAGATAGAAAAAATGGTAGTAATCATGAGGAAAATCAAAAGCTGATTCTTTGAAAAGATCAATAAAACTGGAGTCAAGATGGCGGAAGGCCAGGTGACCACATTTCAGGGAGTTCCCTGAAGACAGCTGAATTCCAGCAAAAAAAAACACTACAAGACCACCGTGAACATCCATGAAATCAGCCTGAAATATGATATTTCCCACTTCTGGACCTCCACGAGAGACAAGGAACATCGGAAAAAAGGTAGAAACAAGTAAGAGGGACCGGAGGCTTGCCCCCAGAGACAGGGGAGTGGGGGAGGAAGCCCGCAGAGCTGAACCATTGAAAACAAATACCCGAAAACGAAAGTGCTCTGTGAGTGAGGAATAACAGCAGATTACGGCCTGAATCGGGGCTAGACAGAAACAAGAACACAGCGGAGCCCGGGGCAAGGCAAAGAGACTTTTTTAAAAATTTTTTCTTTTCCCGCCGCTCAGCGCCCCCGCCCGCGCCGCTGCCGCGGCTGCCGCCGCCGCAGCTGCCACAAAGGCAGCGGGCGTGGATTCTATTTTTACGCCGCTACCTTTCTCTCCCGTTTCTCTCCACACTGTGGGCCGCGCAGACCCCCCCAGGGAAGGCGTTTTTACACACTTGCGTGGGACCGGAGAGGCCACGGGTCCCAAGGCGCAGATAAAGTCGCGCGATCCAAAAGGAGTTGTGGCTTTGAGGTGCGGGAGTGAAGCGACAAGCGGGGGCGGGGGCAGAAATCAATACAACCTCTACACCAGCCTGGCTGTGACAGACTGCCAACCGGGAGGCTGGAAAGAGCCCCTCTCTGTGTAGAGGCTCTCTCTGGGAGGGAGGTCTGGGCGCAGACATCTTGCTCTGACCTGACTTCCACAACAGCTGAAAAAAGAAGTAAAAGAACAATGCTCCGCTACCAGAGAATTGTAAGCTGATAACCTGGATACCATGGAAACCAGCCTCTAGCAAGGGGGCTGAGAGACGCAGCCCAGGTAGAAGGACTAAAAGGGAACGGCACGCCCGGCCCCAGAAAGCAAGCCAGAAGCTCAGGAGGACAACACTCCAATGCAAAACCCAAATCGGGGGAAAGGCAATTTATTAAACTCCTGGCACTGACTACAAGTACCAAAAGCCCTACAACTCATTGATACAGTTTTCCACCTCATTTACTTTTTAAAACTTTTTTCTATTTTTACTTTAAAAGCTTCCACTTTAAGCTTAAAAATACATTCTCACGCTTTTTCTTCTTTCAATTTTTAGTCCCCTTCATATCACAACGTGATACCCAATACAACACCCCATAACATTTCTTATTTTATTTTTTTAATTATTTTTTTTTATTTTTTTCTCTTTTTTACCCTAAAATTTTTTCAAACACACCCCTGTATTTTCTGCTCTTGTTGTTGCCTCTTGTTTCCCTGTTCGCTCTCTCTGTTTTTTCCCGTTCTTCTCTCTTTCCTTTATTCTCTCTTTTACGTGTACATGTAGATACAAGCTTCAAGTCAATCCCACATCCCTATTCAATACTACCCCTATATACAACCAGTTCTAATTCCCCTATATCTTTTGAAAGTGGGCTCCTCCAACAATAACAACAAGTCAGACTCGGGAGCGTCTGAAACACATTCCTTGCCCACAAGGAGTATCTGCCCTCACCTTCCCACTCTAGTTTGTCAGTGTGTCTGTGTAATTGTCTTCGCTTCTATATTATATAAATACTGGTCTTGGGGGTCATATAGGTTGGGCTTCACTTTTTGATCTCTTCATTTACCCTTGATAACCCTTTTCTTTACCCTGTAATAGCTTTGTGCCATATAAATCCTATCACTGGGCCCCGCTCTGGCAGGGGTGTCTTTTCTTGCTTCCTCTCTTCCGTTTTCTTTTTTCTTTCTCCTCCCTTTTCCATGGTGAACTGTGGTTGCTCCAAAACCTTCCAACAACCAATCCACTAGATACTGGCTGATATAACTAGCCATACACCCCCTCAACCACTCCTCGCCACAATGACTCGGAGAAAGAACACCCAACAGAAGAAGAACCCGGAGACTGCAACCTCGGTCGCAGAATTACTGGAAATGAACATAAACAATATGACAGATATGGAATTCAGGGCAGCAATAGTCCAAGCAATGGTCAATTTAGAAAAGAACATTAGTCTCAAAGTGGAAGCCATAGTAACAGAAGTGAAAGCTGAGGTTAGAAAGGCTTTAGATGAGATGCAATCTAATTTAAATATGCTAACAGCCAGAGTAAGTGAAGCTGAAGATCTATCAGTGATTTAGAAGACACACGGAATAAGAAGGAGGAGCAAGAGAAGTCTTGGAGAAAACAACTAAAATCCCAAGAAAACAGAATAAGGGAAATGAATGATGCCATGAAAGGCTCCAATATCAGAATTATTGGAATCCCTGAAGGAATTGAGAGAGAGAGAGAAACCTAGAAAATACTGTTGAACAAATCATGGATGAAAATTTCCCAAATCTCAGGAATGAAACAAATGTTCATGTCCTAGAAGTAGAGAGGACACCCCACCCAAGATCAATGAGGCCAGAAAAACTTCCAGGCACATAATAGTAAAATTCGTGAACCATAAAACCAAAGAATATGTCTTAAGGGAAGCTAGGAGAAAGCGATCCCTTACCTATACAAGGAAGACCATCAGAATAACGTCAGACCTTTCCACAGAAACCTGGCAAGCCAGAAAGGGCTGGCAAGACATATTCAGGAAGTTACATGACAAAAATATGCAACCAAGGATAATGTATCCAGCAAGGTTGACTTTCAAAATGGAAGGAGAAATAAAGAGCTTCCAAGACCGCCAAGGTCTAAAAGATTATGCAACCACCAA
>PITA01014053.1:0-55009 GCA_004023965.1 Spilogale gracilis
GACCCTGCAATTGCACTACTGGGCATTTACCCCAAAGATACGGAAGTAGTGAAAAGAAGGGCCATATGCACCCCAATGTTCATCGCAGCAATGGCCACAATCGCCAAACTGTGGAAAGAGCCAAGGTGCCCATCAACAGATGAATGGATAAAGAAGATGTGGTACATATATACAATGGAATACTATGCCTCCATCAGAAGGGATGAATATCCAACTTTTGTAGCAACATGGACTGGACTGGAAGAGATTATGCTGAGCGAAATAAGCCAAGAAGAGAAAGTCAAGTATCACATGGTCTCACTTACTTGCGGTGCATGAGGGGTAACCTGGAGGACAGTGGGAGAAGGAAAGTAAATGGGAACTAGGGTAATCCAGGGAGGGAAACGAAATAACAGAGACTTTGGACACAGAACAAACTGAGGGACTTGGAGGGAGGGGGGTGGAGGGATGGGAGAGCCTGGTGGTGGGTACTGGGGAGCGTGGAGCACTGGGTGTGGGGAATGGGGAATGAATCTTGGAGCACTGGGAAAAAAAAATTTAAGTAACAATAAAAAAAAAGATATGGAGAGATATATAAGTTACATTATCAAGAGCAATAAAGCAAGTCCCAGGACATCATGTATACCAGCACCTCATTTAAGTAAAATAAAATGCTAAATATTAAAAAAAAAAAAAAAAACCACGACAACAAGAACAAAAAACCTATGATAGCCCAGCCTGGGTACCATACTGACTTAGCATGAACTGCTGTGTTATTGTTTCTATTTGGGAAAGCCAGGGGGGGAGTACTCTACCTGATTATCCCTGGTGATGAGAAGGCAATGTACAATGGCAACCCCAGGGGAATCACAAAGTGGAAGGGAAAGCAAGTTCTCAAAAGGAAGGGATACTAGAAGAATAACTTAGAATATACTCTTCCGTATAACAGAAGAGTGAATTGATCCAAATTCCTGGAAAGCAACTTGAAAATGTATATCAAGAACTTTAAAATGTTCCTGCCCTTTAATCTAGCACAAGGCTGAATCTCCCTGAAGACGGGGATTTTACATATATATGTTTTTGAATTATAGAACCAAGAACATTAATATAAAGGAGGAAAGCAGTTAATGATGAATAAAGGAACAAGTAAACAATTCATCTTCTTGGATTCTATCTTAAGGAAATCAACCCACACCAATACTTGGATTTTAACACAAAAACATTTACTGTACCCAAAATGACAAACAACAACAGACATGTTAGGTAAACTAGAATAATAATATTCGTAGCCATTAAAAATAACATTTACAAATAATTTTACTAACATGGGAAATGCTTATTATACATGTTAAATGAAAAATACAAGATAAAAATATGTATTATGTCTATTTATATGAATATATAATATATATTCATACATTAGAGGAAAATACACATAAATTCTTATACCAGTCATTTCTCCATGTATGGATTTCTTTACTATTTATGTTTCTTACTTCTGTGTTTTCAACTGTCTAAAGTGAGTATGTGCTGTTCTTACAACCAGAACAACGACAAAGAAACTCATGTAGAAATGAGTCGACAAAAGAGCTGCTCTTCATAACGTTGTGATTTGAGGGTCAGTATACAGAGAGATGGGTGTCCAGATCTCACTGGAGATGAACCAGGTAGGGCACTATTTTCAGAATAGCCTCCAGGGGCAAAGGGGTGCAAGGCAATGAATCAAAGTGGAAGAAATATTAGTGAAGCCTGCATGAGAAGTGTTCGGGGGTGGGGAGTGGGTAGAATCCAAACTTTAGAAGAACTGAAGCTATCACGAAAAAAACAATAAAATAAATCAAATCCGAAAGTCAAGGAAGGCAAACAAATAAGATCGACTCTAGTAGGCTCCGTAGTGGAGGAAGTTGTCATTTCTTAAAGATGCCACCCTCAGTTAAAGAGGCAATGCTCCCAAAAGCAAACTCAACTGAATGTTCCCCATTGCTAAAGTTTAAAATGATAGACAGGAAGGCTGGCAGCAGTGGTGATGGTGTGCATTTCTTATCTGAGGAAAGAAGACATTTATTCTCTAAGAATTTGAAAGCAAGATAAGAATTCAAAAGAAAGACAAGAAAGACAAAGAAAGATGTGCTTGCTGGCTTTTTGTGTGTCTCTACCCTATACCTTGTACTGATTTTCTTTCAGAATGAAGCATACTGAGGGATTAGAACCAAAAGATAAAGGGCTTTATCAAGTCATAGGAGACAGGTGGCAGAACTGACTCTAAGATCCAGGTGACAAATTTCCACTCAGAGCTGATGAAAAGGAACCTGTCCACCCTCATTATGCCTCCACACACAGACCACAGTATGGTTTTGGTGGAGAGAGCACAGGCTTTTGCATGAGCTAGTTCTCTAATGAGAACCTTCTATGCTTTCCTCTATTTCCGCCCAAACTCTACACTCAAGCTCTATGGTCTCATCTCAAACCCTCCTGAGCAGGCTAGATGCATGGTGAGCACTGTGCCGTGGGCTTGAGCTTCACAGACTTTGCCTCATTTGCAATTTATATGTCTTGATTAATGTCACTCTCCTCTGCAGATTAAAATTCCAAGGATTACTTGTGCCTAGTACAGTGCCTAGAATACAGAAAACTTGTAGCAACAACAACAAAAGAATTTTCAGTGAATGAATGAAGGTAGAGGAGAACCACTAAGTTTTTCCCCACAGTGCAAGAATGTGGTTCCTTCATGGCAGGTCCCCAGAACAGAGATGGTGGCAGATGGCCATCCTCGAGCAGCTGGCAGGAGCCGCTGACAAAGCTCTCCAACAGAAAGGAGGGGATCAGATAGTATAGGCATCCTAGACTCCAGAGGAAGTTAACCAAGTCACAAAAAGGGCATCCATATAGCAATTCACCCCTCTGCAATAGTACAGTACACACAATCCAAGATCTCTGCAGCAAAGCCTCTCATTCCTGTAATCATTTGAAGCTTGCCCTAGTGGGGGATGGAAACGTATATTTACCATTGAGTGAATTCTGCTGTCCTCTTATCTTTCTTAGTCCTCCTCCCCTTTCCACCCAGCATCCTCATACTTTTTCCGTTCTTTCACTAAATCCTCAGTTCTAGGGCATCTTGTTCTGTCAAATGAAGGAAGAGAACATCTCAGGACCTTTGCCCTGTACAGCAGGAGACTCCAAGGGCAAAGCCCCGAAACCCCCTGAGGCAGCAGATCCAGAGTACTTGCCAATTAGCTCAGCATCTGCCTCTTCTACTGGAGCCAAATCCCTGGCACACAGCTGCCCGTGTGGGCTTCAAAAAGGACTGTTCCTGATCTCTTATCTCTTGATTGAGTTCTGGAAAGAGAAGGAAAGGGGAAAGAAAAAGAAGGAGAAGAAAGACAAGAAGAAACTGGTGAAAACAGCCAAACCAAATCATGTTTTGCCTTCAGTAAACTTTAAGTGAGTCCTTAAGGGCAGGAAATGATGGTGGTGATGATGATGATGGTGACGACAGTGATGATATGATGAGGAAGAGGAGAATGAGGGGCAAGAGACCGAAGATAACAAGTATCCCTCTACCCGTACTACTCCACTGCTGTGCTATCTCGGGTCTGCCCACCAGGGACTACAGGCAAAGTCTTAGTCAAACTCTGAGTGAGTGGAGGCATCATGACAAATCTCTGAGGAAAATCTTGAACTCTCCTGCTTGGGAAAACTACCATAGAGACTGTTGCTCTGTCAGTCCTGAGCTGGACCCACATCCTTCTGACTTTGGGGATGTTCATGCTCTTGTGTAGCCTGAAACACAACCTTGCTCCGAACAGACCCTGCCTCAGGACGGCTTCTAGATCACTCCTCTGTAACAAGCAACTGAACTTCTGGAGAACCACCTGTAAGAATCAATCCATTGCGACAAACATCTGAATTTCTACTATCTTAATAGGTTAAAAGTGAAGCCAATGCTGTTGGTAACCGCTGTGTTTTCACCCTATTATAAGTTAAGTCTAAATCTAGCCTTTATAACCCTGCTTTTTGGAGACAAAAAAGTCCTACCTGGTTGAGGTAGCCTAACTAGCTGAACCAATACTTTATGCATTATAATCTCTGATATCTAAAATCCTATGGACAATTCACAGGCATTGAAAGAAATATAGGAAAATCCCACAGAGGCAATGGAATCCATTCTTAACTCAAGTCTCTCCTGGGCTCCAAATTCACTCCTTTAGAAGGAAACAGCTTTTCAGAATACAGAAACTTGGCTATTTACCCTGCAAATTTATTTTGTTTTTATTGACTTGACTTTGGAAGCCAAACACACACACACACACACACACACACACACACACACACACACACACACACACCCCCAAGGAGGTGGTGGCAGGCCATCATCAAAAAGTTTAACTCTGTGTATCTGTGTTGCAGCGATTTGGGTCCCCTGCCTGAGGTGCCAGTATTAATGGAGAAAAACGGCCATAAAAGGAAAAATAAAAACATATTAAAACAAACAAAAAAATTCTTTGCAAGCAACCTCTTTACTCAGTAGAAAGCCACAACTTTATGACTTCTTCAGCAAAGACAGAAGTATATTTTTTTAATTCTCTCATTCCTTTGGGGCATTAAAGACACACTATAAATTAGTGAGCTGTCAATCAGTCATGAAAAGCTTAAGAAACGATGACATAAATGACAAGAATATGATCTATAGCCATGTTTTTAAACCATAGACTAATTTCTAGTTCTCCAAACCTCATGTAACAAAAAGCACTTTCTGAAAAACAAGGGAAGAGTTAACATCTTAGGGAGGAGAGAGAACACTTTGTGTTGGTTTCCAACTCCCAAATTCGTCCAAGCTGAATATTGCATACAAATCTGTATTTGTGAGACACCCTCTTCTACCAGTTAATCAAAGCCCTGGAAATTCAAGGAAACCTGTGTTTATGGAAATCTGGCATCTCTGTAAAGTTTTGAATGAGGGCTAAATAGAGCAGTTCATCTCATTTTGAAACTAATGATTCCTGCCAAGTGGTTTTCCAAAGCTGGGTCTTCTGGCTCAGTCAGCATTTAGGAATTCATTTATGAGTTGGGTTAGTCGGAGACTCTGGAATTCAAATTTATGTCTGCGACTCACTAGTTTGCTCCTGATAGGTCTCTGAAAAGAGACTGTAATCAATTTACCAAACCCAGACTTCAGGAAATTTTCATATCCCAAAAAGAAGCTCTGGTTTGGAGCTTTGTCCACTCTCTGAATGAGCCCCTCCCCTTCACTCCACGCTAAGACCTGGGTCCTGCCGGGAACAGGAGCATGCTTAATTGTCTAAGGTGCTTTCCCCAAAGCTCATCCCTCATTCAGGCAGCCTCAATGGGTGCTGGAATTCACCCTCCTTAATAGACTTGCCAGTGGTTTATAAAATGGTGGAATATATATGTGGTTTTTCACCTTGAACAGTTTCTGTGCTATCCGTCTATTTCTTGATGGAAGTAGCTAAAGTTCTGATAATTATTTACCTAATTTCTTTCAAAGATTTATCTGTCCAGAAATGTTCCAAGAAATTCGAATATGGGTATGTGTTCGGGGTGTGTGTGTGTGTGTGTGTGTGTGTGCACGCGTGCATTACCTTAGTCTTACAAGCCCACACTTTACTCTCTCTCAAGGCAGGGAGCAAGCATTGAACAGTCTTTCAGTGTAACCATAAATTTACTACTTTAACAAATTTTTTTCCTTTGAAGAAGTCATCAAATAAATTAGCAAAGCTGGAAATGTGCCTCTAGTTTGTGTTGGCCTTGGGTCTTAGGGAGTTACTTAATAAACAAAAGTCAATGAATTCAAACAGTAACAAAGTAATTTCAATGATTAATCAAGTGTTAAAACTAGTTTAACCTCTCCTGTTTTACAAACTCTATATCACCCTGACTAAACTAATAGAGGAATAAGACACCCATCTGGAAATCTCATCTGAAATATTAGATTGGGAATCTAAAATTCAGCCAAATCGTGTGGCTTGTAGGGATATCCTGTCGGATAATAAATTGCATTAATCTTACTTAAATTTTCCATCTAAATCATGTCCTGAGGCCATATTACTCTGAGGAAACTATGCCTTACTTTAAATGCATTGTGCTACTGAAAACGATATTAAAAGAAGGGGGGGAAAGAACTTATTTTTTTTTTCTCTCAACTGGTTTTTCCAACATAAAAAAATTCATGTGAAACCTTCTGACTCTTCTGGAAGAACTGAGGCTGGCTCAGGCCAGCACTACTAGCTCTTTGGGGTCACCAGTAGGAAACAGTGTTGGTCCCAGGGCACTTGCAGGAACTTTTCTCTAATTTATCTGTTTTTTCACCCTGTTTGGTGGCTTAGAACAAACATTTGCGGGGGTGGGGGGAGAAGACATCTTTTTCTTGGCTTCTTTTTGACTTTCACATATAGAGAACCATAACCAGTGTCTTTGTTAGAGATTCCACTGTGGCCTCTTTCTTTCTTTCTTTTTTTTAATAGAAAATACTAAATTTGCTTAAGTTTTTCAACCATAAAAAAAGTTGCCAACATGGGGGAAAAATCTCATTGTGGCTTTCCTAGAGCAGCAAGAAGGTATCCCGCTGGCTCTAAGGCACCCCCGCTCCCCGCTCTGTGCTCCTGTCTGCCACCTACTATGGACTGGAAACATTAAGTGAACTAAAAGGTGTTAGAATAATGTTGACTCAAAGTAAAACAAATAAACCAACCCTCAGAAACGCTGAGTCATCTCTGCTGGTTCAGAGCATCTGCTCTACTCGCTTTAACAGCGAGAGCCCCACCAATGCCCCTGCTCTGGAAATCGGCTGAGCAGAGGGGAGGACAGGGAGCCATTGCAGGAACAACGCCGCCCGCGAGGAGCCCAGCCCTCCAGGGTCCTTGGTCTCTATCTGCAGCATGGCCCTGACAGCGCGCTGCAGGCCTGGGGTCATTTTCACCACGTGTAGCTGCGGATGAAGAGCCTGAGAGACAGGGGCGCCTGGGTGGCTCAGTTGGTTGAGCGACTGCCTTCCGCTCGGGTCATGATCCCGGAGACCCAGGATCAGGCCCCACATCGGGCTCCCTGCTCAACGGGAAGCCTGCTTCTCCCTCTCTCACTCCCCCTGCTTGTGTTCCCTCTCTGGCTGTGTTTCTCTCTGTCAAATAAATAAAATCTTAAAAAAAAAAGGTCGAGAGAGGCTCGCCTGCCCACCAGGCCTCCCTCGCCTCCCAGAGCCGGATGGAACCAGAGCTGAGCTCTCAGACCTCTGACAGTCCAGCTGCTAGTGGGTGGAGGGAAGGACGTTCATTTCCAGGCTTCTCAGAGAAGAGGTGTCACAGAGGCCCTTCACCACAGCCGGCCACACCTGAGGGGAGTTCGAGGCAGCACCATGAACTCAGTGGTCAAAGCCGGAAACCTCACCATCCCCTCCGATCCGTCCCTCCCGGACTCTTTCCTTTCCCTAGTCCTCCATGTCCTAACAATTCCAGCACTCTCCGAATTTTAAATGGAAAAATACTTGTAGAGCCATCAGTCCTTTCCTTTCTCACTGCCTTGCCCTGGCCAAGTCCTCAGACTCCCCTCACCTAAGCAGTCTCTGAACACTAAGAGCATCTCCCTCCTCCTCTCCTTCCTCCCACTACTGCCAGAAGGATTGTTCTACAGTCCCCCATGCTAGTGTCCCCTGCAGGCCCCCTCACAGGCTCTCATTACCTGCAGGATAAGCTCCCATGATAGAAATGCGGCTCCTGCCCCGATCCCACTTTTGTCCCGCACCACCCACCCATCTCCACTCAGACTTGAGACTCCAGTGACTCAAAGTTAGTAAGCAGCATCAGCAAATATCGTGTGGTTTCATGTATCCTCACGGCCTGTCTTCAAACTCTTCCCTCTACCTGTAAGAACTTTTCCTGCTCCCTCACCACGACCCACCACACACAGACTTCCTGGTGGAAATGAATCTTCTGCCTCTAACACTCACCTGTGCATCCCCTCACTGTTCCCTCCTACGCTGTCTCAAGATCACACTGGGTTCTATACCTGTGAGTTTCCATAGTGCCCTGGGCACATGTCTGGTCCAACACTAAGCATAGTGTATTGAAATAACCCGTGTTCAGCTTATCTCTGACTGGACAAGACCCTTCAGGGCGGGACCTCTTCTCACTCCCCTTTGTTCTCCAACACCTAGCTCTGTGCTCTGCAAATGCTGTGCTCTGCAAATGCACAATGAATGTTGAAGCCCAGATTCTGCTCTATTTTAGTGTCTTACCTCAAAGCCTTTGGTGTTTCAGATAGATTGTAATCATATTTTTTTTCCTGAGGGAATTTTAGCCGGCCTGCTTATCTAATGGTTTCATTTCCCTTCTACCTCCCACAACTCATTGCTCCTTCCTCCTTAACTTCTCATATGACACTACCCAGACAAACTAGAAAGTATTTTCTACTTTTTTGGGGTATTTTGTGTGTGTGTGTGTGTGTGTGTGTGTGTGTGTGTGTGTTTTTACCATAACTTCTAGTCCTTCTATTCATGAGTTCAGGGCATAACTCCCTCAAAGAGTTTTCTGCAAACCTTGCCCAATTCCACCACAAGGCCACACAGCCCAACTATTCCGACCGTCCTTGAGCTTCAGCTCTGTCCGCTCATAGGCTTGCTTCTGGGCTCCTGACATTTGAAGTCTTGAGCACCTTCGGCAGCTTATTCTGTGATCTTAGATTGGGTGCTGTGTGAGGGCAGAGACTGCAGGTCAGCTGTCTGTCCTCAAGAAGCACACCCTAGAGGCATAGGCTCACCACACGAGCGACTGGAGCTGACTCCAGAAAACACTGCACTGTTTTTAGTCACTGAAAATTCCTGGGTCTACTGTGGCGAAGCTGTGTTAGATGTGAACGGTTTCAAGTAGAAATATTACAGACCACCAACATAGAAGAAACCATCTGCTCAGCTATCACAGTCCTGCCAGCAGGGGATTACTCAGAGCCTACTGTCCATTACTCTGTTTCAACAAGCTACTCTCATAACATTCTTTGAGGTTAGATGCTCCCACTGAAATGAATAATGGCATAGTTTATGGTAAAGGGTGAACTGAAAAAGAGTGGTGTCATTATTGCTGTAAGTGCCCACAAAAGATGTTTATTATCATACATGGACACGGCCACAAACACAACTCACTGCTAATAAACTCATTTATTTCCACATAAAGTTGCACAATGTTGTGCAATCCAACAGAGGGCTGAGAAATGTCAGCAATTCAGATGAAGACTATTTGTCAACAAAACCAATCCATTTCACCAGCTTCAGCAAACCATTGCTGCAAGAATCACCTTTTTTTTTTCCATAAGAAGCAAATGGTTACAACAACCTTAAATAGAAAGGGCAGAGGCTCACAACCACACAGACAAAGCAAACATTACAAGCTGAGGTGAGATTCAGGGGAAACTCAGAGATTGTGAGGTAGAAAAAGAAGACGCCATTTTGCTGCCTGAGGTGACCAGACCTTCATTCTCTCTATTATTATAAGAAAACAAATCAAAGAAAAAATTAAGGAGAAAAAAGTAAGGGAGAGCTCACTTAATACAAAACTATTTTTTTTTAAAGACACCTAAGATTTTTTTTAAAATATCTTACACACATTTATTGTGGGCTTACTAGATACTAAACACTGTGCTGGGTACTTGGCACCTAAAAATAAATAAGGCTGAGCTGAAGGACTGATAAGAGAAAGAAACACAGGCACAGATCATGATAATATGAGATGACTGATTATGATAAAGATTGGTCATTAGAAATTACAAGCTTAGAGGAGAGACATTTCTAGTTTGCCTCTGGTAGATTTTTTTACTCAAGCCACAGCCTGTCTGCTTAATTTGTTTTTCTTACAATAGTCCTTGTAGGTCTTGAAAGTAAATACTTGGAACTATTTGAGGGGAAAAAAATACATATGAAAAGCAAATAATTATTGCCATGACTCAAAAAGAAACAAGGTCATTCAGAGGAAAGAGACCATGAAATAAAGCCAGAGAAAATTGGGAAATGAGAACACCCCAGGGGCTGTCATTTCACTTCTAGTCATGAGAATTCAAGAATCAATATAGAGGGAGCTGTGTCAGACTTTACCGGAATGAGCTCTGTGACAAGAAATAGAAGCAGCCTCTCAAGTTGATTCTCTCCCTTCCCACCACTGTATTTTTTTTCCTTTTCAATTCATTCATGCCTCTTAAGATCACCTACTGGTCTCAGGGCTACTTACTCATGAGGAAAAATTTGCATTCCCTATCCTTCCAGGGTTCAAACTTAGCTTAGGGAGATAACACCCAAAGGTGTAAGAATCAATGTCACATGGAGGAGGGCCCCGGAAACTGAGAACCAGAAAAGACCATCACTGACTAAAGCTGTTTGTGAGAACGACGAGTTGGATATTCCAAAGGAGGGAAGAGCAAAAACAAAGAGACTCAGAGTCCAAAATTAGCAACGTGAAAAAAACTTTAAAAACTTGGAACTAAATCTATGAAGAGCAGAATTCCCACTGGGGACAAAGTGGAAATTGCAGTTATTAAATCACAAGGGGGCAGACAAAGAAGAGTGTGGAAAGCCAGCCATAAGGCTTTGGGAGGTAGATCATCTCTGTCCCTACTTTGAGAAATAACCAGTCTGCAGAACTGACCAGACCAGCTGAGGAGGTGATCAAATCCCACATTCATATGTTTGAAATCTGGGGTTTGATCAGATCCAGTATTTCCCCCGCAATAAGTCTAAGTAAAAAACATTCACTCCTATTACATCTCTTCCTATAAATGAGAAAGGAAATATCCATGACCCGAGAAGATTGGGTGCAATTTGCACTTCAAGGTGTAAATCTGATTTTTCACAATATTTCTACTTCTTTCAGACATTTAAAGGACTCAGTTTGAAGACCATGCGAGTCTTGTATCTTTAAGATACTCTGTCACTGGGCATAACTTTCCTCTCCCCAGATTATGCAGCACACTCTTGAACATTTTGCATTGCATTGCCTTGGTCCCATATTCAGTATGGTACGGTATTGGAGCCATGTGGAGAGAATCAAGGAAGCTAGTTTCTTTTCGCTTCCCAGTTCTGCCACTGACTGGCCACAGGGCATAGAAAAGTTCCCGTCTCTCTGCGGCAGGCTCCTTCTTCGCAAGTTAAAAAGGTTAAGCTAGAGATCGTTCTGTTTCTTTCAGAACTAAAACTCCCTCATAAACAGTGCCATGGAAAATTTAGTTCAATCTATAGCCCAAATTTCTATTGCAGAGGTTGCATTTTCATAAATCCTGCTATCAACATGTTTACTTGTCAAGTGTCTCATGGACATAAAATTGGAGCTCAGACTATGCCCTCAACAAATTTGGTCATTTAAACTTCCCAGATGTTTAGATTCCAAATAAACAGCAGTAGGTAGTTTGAAAATGATAGCAGAAAGTCATCACTCGAAGGGAAGAAGCTAAGCTTCCTAAACCACAGGCTGGGGAGAGGGAGCACTCTTGGGATGCCTTGGGCAAGGCGACCCCAGCCCAGCAAGAAAGCAACAGTGCAAGCCTGCTAGAGCTCCGCGTGCATAGCCCAGGATTATCAGGGCTTGACGCCCTCTAAAGGAGGGAGATAAGCTCATGATATAGGATCCGCTTTCCTGCCAGGTGCAATTTGCTTGCCGACCTCCTACTTACAAAATTTGAAGGCATTCTTTTCAGTATTAAAAAGTTTGGGTCTTTATAAATGAGATATCTCTGCAGTGGGAAAAAAAATTGCACAGTTTGATTTTTAAAAGGATGAGGTAGATAGTGAACCTACTGTCAGTTTCCCGGTTGAAGGAGATGAACATCTATTGTAGTCTTCAGATTACATGTCCATATGAGAGAAATTTTTACTTTACAGGGATCAAAACAATCTAAATATTTTTAAAATATATACATTTTAATATTCTGAAAAGCATCGAGCATCCTACTCTTCCTCAGTTCTTACAACAACCTTATGATGGAAGGAGGGAAGATATTACTCCTGTGTTAGAGATAAGGGAATAGGCTGAAAAATCTTAACATTTTTTAAGATTTGGCTTGCTCAAGACTTTGCAGTCAGTAAACATAAATGAGTGAGCCTTGACTCAAGTTCAGTTTGCTGATGCTTTTCCACACTGCTCTGTGCCTCTACACCTCAACTTTCGGTTCTCCTTTTGTATTGACTTTACAAGGTAAATAATTTTGCTGTCATTTATATTAAAGTGATGTTACTAGGACAGTCCCTCCCAAATTAATACATAAGCTTAACACACCCATAACCAAAATCCCAACAGAAAGCTTTTCAAATGTAGCTTTTATTTTAATTTTTAATTCAAATTCAATTTAATTACCATATACTGTATTATTACTTTCAGAAGTAGAGTCTAGTGATTCATCAGTTGCGTAGAACACTCAGTGCTCATTCCATCAAGTGCCCTCTTTAATGCCTTTCACCACCCAGCTCCCCATCTACCCGCTTCCTTTCAGCAACCGTCAGTTTATTTCTTAAAGTTAAGAATTTCTTATGGTTTGTCTCCCTTTCTAATTTCATCTTATTTTATTTTTCCATCCCTTCCCCTATATTGTTTTGTTTCTTAATTCCACATGACTGAAATCCTCTGATATTTGTATTTCTCTTATTTTACTTAGCATAATACCCTCTAGTTCCATCCATGTCATCGCATATGGCAAGATTACTTTCTTTTTGATGGCTGAATAATATTCCATTTTTCTATCTATATACATGTTCTTTATCCATTCATCTGTTGATGGACATCGGGGCTCTTTTCATATTTTGGCTATTGTGGACAAAGCTGCTATAAACACAGAGATGCAGATGCCTCTTTGAATCACTATGTTTGTATCCTTTGGATAAATACCCAGTAGTGCAATTGCTGGGCCATAGGGTATCTCTATTTTTAACTTTTTGAGGAACTTCCAAACTATTTTCCAGAGTGGCTATACTAGTTTGCAAATACAGTTTTTGAAGATCTATTTTAAAGTAATTTGGAAAAATAGTTAAGCCACTTAGTTTTACTACATCATGTGTGAAGCCTAATGAAAAGAATATTTGGTGAGATAATGATGTGTGAGTGTAGGTTCCTTTGATAGTAACAGATTTATCAGTCTGGTGGGAAAGGTTGTCTGTGTGTGTGGACACGGGTATTGTGGGAAATCTTTGTACTTTCTGCTCAGTTTTGCTGTGAACGTAAAACTGCTTTAAAAATAAAGTTTATAAATTAAAAATAAATAAATAAAATGGGAGTAATGATAAGGGAACTAGTACTAGAAGTTATTAAAATGTTATTTTTTAAAGAATTAAATAAGAATGGTACTGACACAAGACTAGACAAAAACATGGAAGAAAATCAACGTTTCAGGAACAGACCTCACTACAAATAAACATTAAATATATGAAAGCCAGAACATCACAAATTAGTGGAAGATGGAAAGCGTCTCTACAATTGATGTTAAGATGATCCATTAGATATTAATCCTTAAATTATATTTATATACTGAAGTTAATGTGAAAGAGTAAAAACTTAAATTCTAAGAAAATTAAAATTCAAAAGAAAATGTTGACAAATATTTATCCAATCTTACTGGAGAAGAACTTGCTAAGTTTAAATTCAATGGGAGAAATTACAAAAGGGAAGTATAAATAAAATATAAACACTTTAATTTCCATATATCACAGGAACATGTTAACCAATATATAACAGTAAACTGGGGAAAATATTTACATCAAATATGAGACACAATGTTATATACTCTCACTCAGTCCATAACCCAATCAAATCAATATAAAGTTAAGCAGAGGAGCAAAGGATATGAGCAGAGAACTCATGGAAAAGAAATGTAAATGAGCTATAAACACCCCCAAAATTTTCAACCTCACTAGTACTCTCAAGGCAAATTTAGAATGTATACCACATTTTGTCCATCAAATAAATAAAGTTTGAGAAATTATAGTCCTGAGGCTGTGAGGCAGTACCTGAAACACCACTCAAGGGATGCCAGGCCCATCTCACCAAATAGCAATTTGACTTTATGTCTCCCAAGTTCTCCAGCAGTTCATACCCTTGACCAGGAATCTCAGTGAGATAATCAGATACATGACCAAAGATTTCTAGACAAAGACATCTCCTTCATAATAAAAGAAAAATGTGAAAAACTACCTGAATGTCCAAAATTGTAAAATGTTTAGGAATATGGCAGTTCACCCAGAATATGCACTATTATGTACCTATTGAGGGGGTAACAAAGAGTCTTTTATTATCTGAGGAAATAAATAAATAAAATAAAATAAATTTTAACACAGTGTTTACTGAAAAAAGTTCAAGAAACAAAATTTATATACAGAATGAGTTCAATAACTTGTTTAAATGTCTAAAAGTACACAAAAAGGAACTACACACACACACAGACACACACACACACACACACACACACACACACACACTTTATAGAAATGCTTTTGACCTGTCATCCATAGGCTTTTACTCTTGATTTTTTTTCCAGAAGTGCACATGGATTATACTAATCCATCAATTCCCTGTTACTTATTTCCCATATGACCTTACAATATGGCCGGCCTGCCGGTAAAGGACAAGCTATAGCCATGCAACAGAACACAGAGTACTGAACCCCAAGACTTTAACTTTGGTAGACTACTCTGACCAATCAATGTGAAGAAGGTACCTACAGTGACGGAATGACCTCATTTCAATACCATAACAATTCTAGATGAACAACAACGAAAGGTATACCCTGGTCTAATGGTTGAAAATCCATAATTTCATTTCCATCTTATTTCTAAATGTCCAATTACATGGTTGAAAATTATGAACTAATTATCTTTCTACTGATCAACAACAGAACTAAATTAAAACATCCAGGTTTTTTTTATTACTCCAGTCGTTTAGAATTTTAGTTAATCACCGGAATAAAAAGTAAGTCAAACAATTTAGCTTTATATGGAAAGTTAGCTGAATTGTTCCATTTTCACCTACTGATACTATATATATGGATCTCCATGGTATGTGACACATAAGGTCAGATAGGGTCAGGAGTGGGCTTAAACCGACTCAAACCAGCTTGGTAGAGCCAATTCTGCACACCTCTCCCCAACCTTGTGTTCAGTGACATTACATTGAAAGCAGGAAATCAACCACAGGGGAAGGCACACACCCAGAAATCTACATGCCAAAAATTAAGGGGTTTTGTTCCAAAGAGGATGATTACCAGCACACCATTGCATAGTAGGGACTTTAAAATATTTGTTATTTGAGCAAATGAGTTAATTTAAAAACTGAAAATATTTCTTACTTGTCATTAATAATAGATCCCTTAGGGGAAAGACAAACATCAGAGAAAGGCTATCCCACTTACTAGAACTTCTAAGACAAGCTGCTCTAAATAAAAATATTTGAGTTCTCTGAGGCAAAATTCAGGATCTATTAGACTCTAACTTCTTAATTTTTCATCTAACTGAGTAGACAAAACCATGGCCCTTTTGCATTTAGGTATCCAGGAAAGGAAGCCTAAAATGTTTATGGATCCAAACCAATGGCTTATATAATGGAAAAAATACACCACCTCTCTCCATATATATCTGTGATTGTATAATGTTCCTTCTCCATGGAGACTAAGCAAGAACCACAAATATTTATCACCTTTTCAAGGTTCTTAAGAGTCTTAAAATTTGATCTCAGAGAATGTTAGAATAACATAAACTTTTTTTTGCAAAAAAATACATTTCTGCCACATTATAGTTACTCAGTTTCCAGATTATTTGATGGCTAATTCCAGGGCAGTATCTAACTAGTTTCCACCCCTGCAGTGTGATGAAATTTTTGGCAGTCATAAGTGTACAGTAGGCTATAGTTTACTATAGTTTAAAACAATAACTATAAACCAATCATTATCAATCATTACCTAATAATCTGTTACTAAAAATTTTTACATTAACCCTGAAATAATATGAAAATTCAAAGTGATCATATCAAGTGATTCTGTAATATTTCTAGACAGCTAAATAAGAAGTCCAAGCACTTTTAAAGATATAGTATCACAATGAGACAGTAGACATGAAATAAGTCAACCATTCTATGATCTGGGTAGCCAATGGAGTTTGCTGGGTCCAGCTTCCTCAGTGTTCAGAACGTGCCTTCTAGAACACAGGGTGCAGCGGTGTGCAATTCAAACACTGTAAGTCACTTAGCTCTTTGGGTCTCAGATTCTATAAACTCAGGATCAATGACCTCTCTCCAACTTATAACAGCAATAATTGTTCCCAATAAGTTGACTACTCCAATGTGCCCAGCAGGATGCTAAGCATTTATCATAAACTAATTCCTGTAGTGGTCATACATGGCAAATATTATTAGTTAATTTTTATATGAAGATAACTAAAGTTCAGGAAAGTAAAATAATCTGCACCAGGTCACATAACCAAATATTGTTAAAGCTATGATTTCTAGTACCTCCAGTACTTCCAGTACTGCTTGAGTCTAAAGTCAAGACCATACAGCCTATAATTTATAGGGTCACTTTAAGAAACCAAAAAAAAAAACAAAAAACTGGCATGCACTTTTAAAATTATGAATTGCTCCATAATGGTTTTCAATAATAAAGCAATCTTTGTTAATTTCATAGAAAAATATATTTATTATATAACCAAGATAGACATCCGGTTGTTTTCTCTATTTGATTCAGTCAGATTGTCACTAATTTATTACTTGAATAAAAAATAAGTCACAGAGTCTTAACTTTCTCTCCTCTCGAACACAATATGATACACTTTATTGACGATTCCTGTGCCTGGTAGAGTCTGTTTATGTGTTTAATAAGCATTTATGAAGTGTTCACTGGATCTCAGAATGATTTCTGAATTATTCTAACTTTCCATGAGAACATTCAGATCCGGTCAGATGGATTTGCAAGCAGAAGGATTAATAACTTGGGTCCTGGTGGCTCACGTTCCCCAGTACACTCATGAGTTTAATTTTTTTTTTTAATTATGACATCTCAGTAGTGAAACTGCTTCCTCTCCTAAAAGTCTATATGTTAGAGATTTTACTTTGATAAGTCTTAAAAAGAGCAAGACAAAAGCTACCATTAACAGAGCACCTTCTTGCCAAGAACACACAATAGGGAAAGGATAGTCTCTTCAATAACTGAATCTCCATATGCAGAAGAATGAAATTGGGGCCTTACCTCACAGCATATGCAAAAATCTAATCAAAATGTATTAATGACTTAAATGTAAGACCTAAAAATATAAAACTACTGAAGAAAACATCAGGAAAAAGCTTCTTGACATTGGTCTGGGCAAGGATTTTTGGTATATAACCCCCAAAACACGGGCAACAAAAGCAAAAATTGACAAATGGGTTATATCCAACTACACAACTGCTGCACAGCACAGAAAACAATCAATGGAGTGAAGAGATGACCTACAAAATGGGAGAATATCTTTTTAAGCCATGTATCTACTAAAAGGTTAATATCCAAAATACATAAGGAACTCAAACAACTCATAGCAAGGAACAAATAACCAAATCGCAAAATGGACAAGGGACCTGAGTAAACATGTCTCAGAAGAAGACGTACAAATGGCAACAAATGCATGAAAAAGTGCTCAGTATCAGTGATTATCAAGGGAATGTATATTGAAACCACAATGAAATGTTGCCTCACAGCTGTTAGAATGGCTATTATCCAAAAGATTAGAGGTAAGCATTAAGGAGGTGTGGAGAAAAGAGAGACTTGGTACACAGTTGGTGGGAATATAAATTGGTACAGTCATTATGGAAAACAATATGGCGTTTCCTCAAAACATAAAAAATAGGGCTACCATGATTTAGCAATCTCATTTCTGGATATATGTCCAAAGGAAATAAAATCAGGATCTCTAAGAGATATCTTCAAATCCACATTTATTTTAGCATTATTCATAACTTGCAAGATATGGAAACAACCTAAGAGTCTATTGATTGGTGAATAAAGAAAATGTCTCTCTCTCACACACACACACACACACACACACATACACACACACGATAGAATCTTGCTCAACCTTAAAAAAAGGAAATCCTGCCATTTATGACAACATGGGTGAATCTGAAGGATATTATGCTAAGTGAAACAAGCCAGACACAGAAAAGCAAATACTACATGATTTCATTCGTATGCAGAATGTAAAAAAATTGAACTCCTAGGAGCAGAGAGTAGAATGGTGGTTGGCAGGCAGAAGGAGGCAAGGGAAGGAGAAAAATGTTGATCAAAGGGTCCAAAGTTTTGGTTATGCAAACGAATAAATCCCAAAGACCTAACATATAGCATGATGGCTATAGTTAATAATACCGTATGGTGTACTCAAAGTTTACTGAGAATAAATCTTCATTATTCTCATTCAAAAAGGTAAGTACATGAGGTGATGGTTATGCTAACTGGCTGGATTGTGTAATCACTTCACAATTTGTACCTATATCATAGCATCATGTTGTATATCTTAAATATGAATGTTTTTGCTTGTCAATTATACCTCAACAAGTCTAGAAAGAATAATGGAGCACCTCCTATGGACCATTCACTGTGGTGTGAATTTAATGTATATTTTGACTAATCCTATAACAACCCTGCAAGATCAAAATTATTAGGTGGTAATTATAAGGAGGCATTGAAAATCAAAGCATTCTGATGTGTCAAAACAACAATAGAGTTGGGAACTACAGGTGTAACTAAAATTGTGACAAACCAGCTGAAGTGAAAGAAAAAGCTGAAAAAGTACTGTGGCCAAAGAGCAAATTCCCTCTTATATTGCTGCCATGTTTTATCTCCCAGCTGACTGCGAATAGATGGATTTTCTCTATCCCCCACCCCTTACCCCCAGTGTGCTGAGCTTTGATGCATTTTATCTGACTGCTTATACATATATCAGAAACAAACAAACAACAAACCTTCCATGAGGCTTACATTTATTTGAAGAATTGGGTGAATTGTGAATACGTGTGATATTAAGGAAGTGATAACTTCCCCTTGGAAAAAAAAAATGGAAAGAAATCCTTACATACCAAAATCAAGGCTCGAAAACCCAAGGCTGAAGACTGAAGTCTTTGGAAAAGTATTTCTCAAACAGTTTCTAAAATTATCTCTTTGGTTGACTCTCCCTCTGCTCAATGCCTCCTGGGATTACTTATTTATTAGAGCGACCAAACACAAGTATGTCTTCTCTGACCATCATGTCTTTCTTTGCTTCGAAGAGAGAGAGACAGACAGAGAAGGGAATTTTCCATCACTTCCGGCAACACGAAGATGTCCAACCCTAACTGGACCTCAGAACTTTCATTGTGTTGATGGCAGCAAAAACAGAGAAAGATTGCTGTTGAGCTTGAAGTTGCATATGGAATTTAATCTGGCTACTGTGGAAAAAGTTGTGTTTTAACCTGCAAAATGAGAAAACGTGATAGAGTAATATTAGGGGAAATAATAAACATGAGCTATGCCTAGGCATCAAATTTGTATACAAAATTACAGCTCACTAAAACCATCAAAAGGTAACATCTGCTCACTTTCTCTCCTTTAGCCACAATATTTTCATAGCTTCAATCACTTTTAATGTAGTTGCAGGCTTAATAAATGTTACATCCCAAAGTTTGGAAACTTAAAAGCTATGCTAGGTCTCAACAGTTAAAACAACAAATATCCACAACTCAATCACTCAAACTCCAAGTGACCTTATAAAGCAATACAGAGAGTTCTACTCTTTCGAGCCAATGATATCCCTTGTTAGACTTGTCTAATCCATCACTTTGTCAGATTTCATCTCCACCTGCACAGCCTTTGGCTCCTCATACATTCTGATTTCTGTATTTAACGCAATTCATTAATTAGACATTGTCATATTTACACAATCAGGGTTATGCTTTCCATCCTCATTTTTCATATAAAGAAACAAAAGAGCTAAGATTTCTTGGCAGTAACCCATTAGACAGAAGACAGGCTATGCCCTGTGTGTTATGTCCTGGGCTTGGCTTTGCCATTACGCTAAAGATCTCCAGTTCCTCGGCAGATTTTCTGGGTTGGTTGGTTTGTTTGTTTTAATATTTTTCATGCTGAAAGAGAAATCATAAAAATCAGTGGGACAGAGAGTTTCACAACGGGAATGGCGAATAATACAAATTCAATGAATAGATCAAGGCTTAAAAACTGAAACACTCTCGGGGCGCCTGAGTGGCTCAGTTGGTTAAGCGACTGCCTTCGGCTCAGGTCATGATCCCGGAGACCTGGGATCAAGCCCCACATCAGGCTCCCCGCTCGGCGGAAAGCCTGCTTCTCCCTCTCTCACTCCCCCTGCTTGTGTTCCCTCTCTCGCTGTGTTTCTCTCTGTCAAATAAATAAATAAAATCTTTAAAAAAAAAAAAACTGAAACATTCTCATTAGGTTGGTAGGCTGGAAATCATTGGTGGTTTGCCTATGAGTCAGGGAAATAGGGCAATTGCCAGCAGCTAGGGCAGTGACTGAGATGGAAGGAACGAAAGTGAATACAGATTACTGTCTCTAGAAGCACAGCTGTAAAAGAAAAAAATGAAGGGTTTGTGTTCTTTGGCACTTTGATTATGCTAGTCCTCCACACTCAAAAACAAGTCCTTTTTGATACCTCATCTCCCTCCCCACTACATTGCAATCACCAACTTGCTGAGATTTTTCCAAATGACTTCCTATAAAAATTACCAAATTTCTCTCAGTTTCCACTGCTACATCTGAATCACCTGAATATGAGGAGAGTTTCCTATCTTCGGGGGCCAGCATTCCATGTGCTCTGCGATCCAAGATGTTGTTACCTCATCAGATTTATCTTGAAGGCCCCATCTGAGTTTTCTGCTCCAGCGAAGCTCTCCACCAAAATTGCCCTGCACTTCCCCACATCCTTCCTTATGTTTTTGCCCCAATCACCACCTGTCAAACATTTCACCGTCCTTCAAGATCCATTTCAAGTATCATCTTCCCCATGAACCTGCCCAGCCCTCCCTAGCCAGAGATGAACTTTCCAGTCTTCTGGCTCCTTAGACCAACATGTCACTCATCATTCATCTTAAGGCTTCTTAAGTTCCTTTGTAACAGGGGCCATATCTTGTTCTTAGCTCTTATAAACACCTGAACTTGAGCAGTACTCTCTGTAGTATATAAAAAGTTACCACCACAGGTTTTTAGAATGGTGCTTCTTGTTTACTCATACATGACAGAGATAGCTAAAAATGTGGCTTCAATTTTTTTGGCCAACAGCTATCCACTGTATACACAACTCCTGGTTACAGAGGTAGGATGCCTCAGAGAAGAAGCAACTGCCTTCCCAAGACACCAGACTTCATTACTTGAATGCACAGCAACAACAAATTGAGTTATAGAACTAGTCATGTGTTGAAGAAAAGTTGTTGTCTGAAACAGTAATATGATCAGATCTCAGTTAATGTTCTAGTTCATAAAAACATTATTCAGGAGCCTGTGTATGGTGCTTAAGAGAGACAGTGTATTGGCATCATTTTGATTGACTGTCTCAATTCAATCAACTTGTATTGCTTGCACACCACTGCCCAATACTGTATCTGATTCTATTTTTCTTCTACTTTAAAAAACATCCAAGTAATACTAATGCAGCCTCAAAAAGTGGGCTGCAAAACCTAGTTCCATGAGGCATGGCCTCAGGTTAGGGTTCCCTGACCTGAGATCTGACTCCTCTAACTCACACTCATTTCAGTTCTCCTTCGGTTCTTACCTCTCCCCTTCCACTTGCTGGGGTGTGATGAAAAGAGACAAAATAATTCCCTTGGTAAACATAAATCAAGCATCTGCCACACATAAGAATAGGTGTACAAAACCATATTTGGAAACAATGTGCAATAATCACAGTAAGGAATTCTCCAATAAATCAACAAAAACAGGAATATTTTTAATGGAATATTGTGGGAGAGATAAATGGAATGTACATAGAATAAATAAAAGAGGAATCGTTGATCTTCGATGCCTATTATTTAGTTGGGTAAAAACATATTGTGTATATTATATATTACATATACGAAAATAACTTCAAGATCACAAGCTGTTCCTTGTTAATGCTCATAAAACAATGACTGCTTCCAAAACCAAGTTAATAACCTGGGAAGCTTTAAAAAATATGTAGATTCCTTTTAGAAGACAAGCTAGTGGCTACCTTTACTGTTAACTTTCTATTTCCTGATCTGGGTGTTGGCTGCAAGGGAAGACTCGTGATGCAAATATTCAAGTTGTCACAATTTGTGCATATTTCTGTATGTACATTATATTTTAATAAAATGTGTTTTAAGTCCCATCAATAGAAGGCAGCCATGAATTTGCATTTAAATACCTCCCCAGACAATTCTAATGATCAGACATTCTTGGATGGCCTTCCCCGCCAAGGCCCTGGCAAAATGAAGCACGGACAGCAACTTCATTTGGGGAATAAGGTGATGAAGGTCTTTAGCAGAAGTGGAGGAAAATGTGACGGATAACAGCGATGTCTTGGAATATTAGTCCATCAGTCAAAGATGTGAGTTGAAATTGGGGAAGATTGGAGCCAGAAAGACAAGAGACAAAGCTTTTATAATACAGGTGTGAGATGACAAGGGCTGAAATTAAGCTAGCGACTGTGGAAACAGGAAAGAAGGGCTGCTCAGAGAGATATTGTGGGCACATAATAAATTCCAGAGGATATATTGGCAGATTCCAAAAGACAAGGTTTCCCAGAATTAAATCCCAATGCTCATAAACTCTGGTATGTTCCTTTATCCCACAGCTGTGTGTGTGTGCGTGCATGCACACGTGCATGTGTTTATTTGGTGTGCCTGAAACGTCACCCCAAAGGATCAAACCTTAATCACCGTATAAACAAACATACACCCACATAAACACAAAACTGTCTCTGTTAAATGACAAGTGTTGAAGATGTTATTTCAACTTAGTAACCCTCACACTTCTTAGATAGAGTCCAAAATACTAGCCATCTAATTCTGGAATCTTTATTCCAAGATGAGATAAGATACCCCATTTCAATCAGGAGTTCATTAAATCAAAGGAAGTGAGACTTCCTATGGTTTTTTCTGAAAAACTGATGTAGAGACACTTTGAAAGCTTCCCCACACACCTCACTCCTAACCCACAGATTATACTGCCTACCACTCTGGGGGCCTCTCCCAAGAAGTTAGGACACTGTGCCCAGACATACAGTGGTTTCTGAAGGGAACAGATGTCTTAGAAGAAGATGAGACCACTAGACATATTTCCACCAGGAAGCCAAGCCAACCTTCCAATGAAACCTCCAGAGGCAGGCCGCTGGCTGGGGTATTCACCCACTATGCCACCTACAATAGCTCTAACAGAGTTTCCTCCCATAAAGGAGTGTGTTCATTGGCTCTGAGTCATGTTTGTTGAAGAAAAGCCATTCAGCTCAAGTAATGGAAGTGATTCTATAGTCGATTCAATAAACACAAAGATACAAGAGAAGATCAGAATCCACCTTAAGAGAAATTGTTTCAGAAAGCAAGTGGAGTCATGCAAGTCTTGATAAACAATGAGGAGGGGAAACCAAGTGTATCCTTTTCTGAACTTTGATAAGAAATAATCTTTATCGGGGGCGCCTGGGTGGCTCATCTGGTTAAGCGACTGCCTTCAGCTCAGGTCATGATCCTGGAGACTCGGGATCCAGCCCCACATCGGGCTCCCTGCTCGGCGGGAGGCCTGCTTCTCCCTCTCTCACTCCCCCTGCTTGTGTTCCCTCTCTCGCTATGTTTCTCTCTGTCAAATAAATAAATAAAATCTTTAAAAATAAATAAATAAATAATAAATAAATAAACAAAAGAAATAATCTTTACCATTACCATCATGAAAACTTAAATGTAGAAATTGGTACTCTGTCTTGTCCTTTAACAAGCCATAAAAGTAATATTTATGAGCCATATTTGCCAAACAAACATTTAATTCTTAAAGCTAAAGGCTTATGGGTGTGAATGTTTTATGACCTGGGCTTGTGTGTGTGTGTGTGTGTGTGTGTGTGTGTGTCTATATCTGTGGTATTATTTGTTTAGCAAACTAACTGCCTTGGGGCAGATACTAGTTCCCTGTTCACCGGACTTTGTTGTTGTTTTTTTTTTTTTAAGTAGAAAGAAACAATTATAGTAAACTACTTGTTTGAAGTATTGTATTGGATAAAATTATGTTAAATAAAAATCAAATGCAACTATGAGGAAGGGGTAACAAATATTTAATATTTATATTTAATAGCAAATAAAAAATGTATATCTGAAAGTGAATTTGTTGGGCTTATCCATCAAGCCTAGGAAACACCAAAGCCAAAGGCACACAGTACCAGTCCCTATAAGTAAGCCATTTTATGTCTCTTACTCACCTGAAGCTCTAACCGTGGAAAGAGTTTGAAACCACAACAGGCAAGGATAAGGAGGGGATGTACAAGATAGAGAAACTGAGAAAAAGCCTACCAGTCTCTGCTTGCTACTGCAGAATGACTGGGCAACCATGGCATTTGGCAGCTCCCAGACAGACTTGACCAGGTAGTGAGGCAGCTGGAGAGCATAGGTGTTTCTTGTTTGCACTCTCTGGAGTTGGGTCCATTGGTCTGTGGCAATGGAAGTGTCCCAAGCACAAAAGCAGAGTAAAGAAAGGACATTGGGGGATGTCTTGCCAAGGATCCTCTGCGCCCTGTCTCCCTTGATGGTCATGGAACAGAACTAACCTAACCATACTATAGGGAGTGGAATTCAGTGCTGCCCTATCATTGCCTTTGGGCTCCTGATCTGTGGAACACAAAGACAGATCCAGCCCTACTCCAACTCTCCTGAGAAAGGAAAGCTACCCAAGTTTTCTACTAGACTTTAGAAGAGGAGGAGGGAATGTGGATTGGAGCCTTGATCACTAGAAGAGGAGGCTGCAGAAATGAAGTGATGAAACCTCCCCCACTTCCCAAAATACCTCCCCCAACCCTCTGGAGACTGAAGATCCGGAAAGTGGTGCTTGCATTTTGAAGACCTATGTGAAAAGAAATGCAGCTTCAGGAAAAGAGGACTGACCTATCCTTGACTGCTGTGATGGTTCATTTCATGCATCAGCCTGATAAGACTCTGGTACCCAGTTGCTTTGCTTAAATATCAGTCTAGGTGTCATTGTACAGATGTATTTTGGATATGATTAACATTTAAACTTAGTAAACTTCAAGTAAAGCAGGTTACCCTTCATGTGGTGGGTGAGAGCCTCATCCAACAGTTCAAGGCAATTAAGGGTACTTCTGAGGCTCCCAGAAAAGGAAGAGGTATTTCCTCCAGATTTCCTTCAGATCCAAGACTGTGGCATCAACTCTTCTCTGGGCCTCCACCTGCCTGTCTGCTTTTCACATTTCAGACTTGCCAGCCCTAACAATCGCATGAGTCAATTCTTCCAAAGAAATTTCTCTGTTCCTCCCCGTCTCTCTCTTTATATAAATATATATTTTGTTTATCATTGTTTATATACACATACATTTTGTAAATATATCATTATTTATGTGTGTATTTATGTACAGAAATCTTATCCCCTAGGATGTACATACACAAGTATGCCCCCATCAGTTCCACTTCTTTGAAGAACCCTGGCTAACACACCTGGCATTGTAGTAACATCAGCCTCTGAGGGAGACATCTGACCTCTTGCCATTGGTATAATCCTACATACCAAATCCTGGGAAGAAAATTTGTTATACAAATTCCAAAGGCCCTAATGTTTATCATCAAAATTCAAGAACACTGAATCTACAAAGGACCAAAGAAGCAGAGCCTGTGGCAACCCGGGCATGATTACGTCTGTTTCCTCAGAGGTCAGCTCTGCTACCAGGGTAGGTCCAGTTTCACAAGATTTACCTCAGTGTGACCGAGAATTCATTTCCAAATTCTCCCCTTCCAGGAATATGAGTTTTTTGTATACCTTTTCACCCATGAGAATGTTAACTGAGTTTATTTTTCCTCCGACTTCAAGATTTTCTTTCTTTCTCCCATGGCTCACCTTTTAAAAATATACTTTTTTGAGTACAACCATAAAAAAAAACCAGGGAGGGGGGGAAAAAAGCTGTGGGCCACTTCTGGTCATTTGAGAGCAACGCTGAGATCTCAGTCCTATCTGTGCCCACCAGTTTTCCCTCAACCCCTTTTTGCCACCAGTAATTCTCATCTCTTCTTCCTTTGATAACCTATTCAAGATCATCATGGGAGGTTTGCCAAGTGTCATCAGCCCATGGAATTCTATCTCAATGAATTGGTAACAGCCCCCTTTTTGCACTAGATATAGTACTGCTTGTGTAACTACTTACCTGTTTTTTAAATTGGGTTTATTTTAAAGTTGGTTGATTATTAAAATTTTAAAATAACTTTTCATTGGAAAATACACTAAAAATGCAAAGAGGTAAATAAAACTTACCATAACCAAGCCACTTTTTAAAATGATACCAAACATAGAGGTGCCTGGGTGGTGGCAGACTCTTGATTTCGACTTGGGTCATGATCTCAGAGTCTTGGGATGGAACCCTGTATCAGGCTCCCCTGGTCAGGGAACATGGTTCAGATTCTCTCTCTCTCTCTCTCTCTCTCTCTCTCTCTCTCTCTCTCTCTCCTCTCTCTCCCCTCAATGCCCTTCCTCCTATCTCTCTCTAAAAAAAAGTAAAAAATAAAATGAAATAAAAATGATGTCAGATTTAAAAAGACTCCTTCAGGAGATAGCTTTGTTAATCATTCAGAGTATTGGCTTCATTTTCTACACAACTTATAATTTTATGTTAGGGTTTTATCATACAGCTTACCTCTGAACTTAACTGTATGGTGGAGGCAGGAGATGAGGTCATACACACCATATGCCCCACACCATTTTACAGTGACTTAAATAGCTAGTAGCTGCTCAAACAACCACAAAACAAAGTACCTCAAGTTGAATGAAAGCAATCAGTATTCTTAGTTTACATAATTTCTTCCTCATTTCAGATCTAACCTTTCAACAGTTGAACTTAATTTCAAGGACAGATAATTGCAGATAGGTTAGTTGTGTTGTAAATCAAACAATTCTTTCTCACAAACAACAGGGTTCCATTATTGGTCCAACTATCAGCCAGAAGAGATCCCCTCGTTGCCATGGGGATCACTACTGATAAGTCAGTCTTCATAGAACTCTCAAGTAAAATAAAGCCAAAGTGTAAGTTAAAATAATGCCCATATCTGAGCAGCCTCTTCCTAGCCCTTTGGAGCTGCTAGCTGTCTTCCCCTTGACAGAGCAGTGATCCCATCCTCCCCAGGAAACTTCTTGCCAAGCCTTAGATGTGTAGGATAGCTCCAGAAGGCATTACAAGAAGATAGAGGGCCCAGGACAAATGTCAAGGCAAACACAATTTGAAAGATATTAACTGAGAACCGATGGAGAGTTTCCCAAGAAGCTTCGTATGACCAAATCACCAAGCAACCACCAGATGGTTATAATTACTATGCCGCCTTGTTCTCCTCATACCCTCTTCATGAAGGAAAAAAAAGAGGGATAGTTACCAATCTACAAGGTCTGTTGTGGGCTCATGCAGGGAAAGATGAGGCCTGTCTACATCCAGACATGAAAAGTTAGTCCAAACATGACCAAAAAGTATTAAGAGCCTAAACAGAAACTGTACAGCATTATTTTTGTTCCAACTCAAATCAAAGCCCAGCTACTTTAGAGAAAAGAAAAGCAGCCACTTCCATACTGTACATTTGTGGGAAGCACTAAGCAAGAACTTGTCACCAAATATCTCCATTAGTCTCTTGCCACAGTTCTAAACATCATGCTAGTAGAAAACTATTCCCTACATTCCTGGGGCTTCTGGGTCCTAAGGAGTTGCCTGTTGTCATGTCCCCATCACACTGAGCCCCTCTCTTTCATAGCATCCCTGCATCATTGAACGCCTTGGAAATAACAAGTTGTGAAGAGAGGCTGAGGCAAGAGAGAGAATATAATGAGGGTGGGAAAGGGGTGCTATGGAGAGAAAGGAGGACTGAGGGAGGAATCAAATACCTTTACAATGTAGCCAAGGACTGACTCTGGCAGTAGGCTTTCCTGGCTACCTACTCACCTCTCAAACCATTAGTTGAAGAACCATAACAAAAGCATCCTAGGTAGCAATTGAGGCCAGGGACTGTGTCTTATTTCTTACTCATATTTTTCTCCAGTCCATACGTGTAGGTGAATGAGTACTGTTTTGTTTTTTTTTTTAGTACTGTTAAGTGCAATATGATTTCACACAGTACAGAAATAGGTTTTATGGAAATTCGGTTATTGTGTTCTCATCCCACATCTAGGCTTGTTCAATGAGGCAGAGAAGCCCCAGAGAGAATTATCCTTCCCTTCAACCGGCTCATCCAGGGTTGCATTATCTGGTAACCTGTCTCCAAGCTCTGTCTCTCTCTGTCCATCTAGATGTGGGCTCTTGGAGACAAGGTTGCCTCAGATCTGCTTTTTAGACAGCAGTGCCCAATGCACAGCTGACTTTCAATACCTGTTTATGGAATGAATGTGGCCTGTAACCACTTTTACCCAGAGTTCTTAAATCTGCACCAATGTCTCCAAAGCCAACCCGATAGTGATGGGAGCCACCAGATTTTTGGGAAAGCTACCATTTGCACCAACAGTTCTGTGGTGGAAGCAGGGGTGACATGGGGCCTGCAGGATGTGAATGGCTTCTGCCCTTTGGAACCCCATGAACTCTAAAGGTTTAGTGGATCCACAGTGACTTCAGCTGTGGAATAAAGAGATGGAGAATCTGGGAGCCACTTCCCCGTGTGTCTTCAGTGGCCCTACAGCTTCCCCCTCCCCTGGCTCCCAGCAGCACAGCTCCCTGGCTCCTTTGAGAAAATCCTGTGGCTTCTCCATAGGTGTTTGGGGATGAGGACATTTGAGGAAATACAGAACTCACAAATGAGGTCTTAGATTCCTATCCAAAATATTCTGTCCCGTTGTCCAAGTGTATCGCAAATATCAGGTCTCAGATACCAGTTTTTGGTTTGACATGTGGTCAGGGATTAACATGGGGCCAGAGACAACAGAAGTCAGTTCTTTTGACTACTTTACCAAGTGTTTCTCTCTGGAAACAAAAGGGAATATGGTCTCCAATGAAAAGAACACAGGTTGTCCTCTATTTCAGGCTATTTCCTTCACACTTGGATGCTATTCTATTTGCAGAAAATATTCTCACATGTTTAAGAACAAGGAGAGGGCGCCTGGGTGGCTCAGTTGGTTAAGCGACTGCCTTCGGCTCAGGTCATGATCCCGAGACCTGGGATCAAGTCCCACATCGGGCTCCCTGCTCGGCAGGAAGCCTGCTTCTCCCTCTCTCACTCCCGCTGCTTGTGTTCCCTCTCTGGCTGTGTTTCTCTCTGTTAATAAATAAAATCTTTAAAAAGAAAAAAAAAAAAGAACAAGGAGAACATCTCTCTGACTTTTGAACCCTTGCAGGATGTGTAGAACACAGAATCTGACCAACTTGGATTCACATACCTATCTAGCTCCCTATTTGGGGGAAATGAGGCACAAAGGGGCCAAGTAAATTTCCCAAGGTCACAAGGTAACAAATATGAAAGTAGATTGTAGAATGCCCGAGTCTGTGTTCTTAGCCGCTCAATGGCACTTACCACAAATGAGAAAAATTGTACCTATTTTTCAAAATGGTCAGAATTTAAAGTAATTTAGGTAAAGCACCTAGCCCAATAGTCAACATATAGTAGGCACACAATAAATAGCACACATAGTGTAGTTATTGTAGTTAACAATAGTAATATTTGAACAGCCCTGTAGAAGCCCACACAGTCCTGGCCCAGCCCAGATAGGCAGGGGGACAGCGGAGTCAAACCATCCTCCTTGAGAGGATGACACCTTCCTCCATATCCCTACCTGCCTCACCTCCTTTCTTTTCTTTTCAAGATTTTATTTATTTATTTGACAGAAACACAGCTAGAGAGGGAACACAAGCAGGGGGAGTGAAAGAGAGAGAGAGAGAGAGAGAGAAGCAGGCTTCCCACTGAGCATGGAGCCCAATGCAGAACTTGATCCCAGGACTCCACGATCATGACCTGAGCCAAAGGCAGATGCTCAACGACTGAGCCACCCAGGTTCCCCTCACCTCCATTCTAACTTTAGAAATAGACTGGAAGTGACATGCAGAAGAAAAATCACTAAATGCTAAAAATATTAGCATTCAGGAACTAATTAATTTTGTATTTCCACCCAGAATTAATTTTTATCTTCAGCAAAAGTCTTCTGCTGAGAGCACAGGATTAGTCTTATTCACAGCACATATACTGGCAAATTCAGCTTTCCTCCCGGAAATGCAATCTTGTGACAAAGTTCTTGTGAAATCCAGACAAGGGTTCTCGCTCATGACTGCTGTTGGCTCATAACCAAGGGAAGACCATCAGCTCAACAATCTTCAGATCTGACACATAAACAGAAGGGCAATCTGTAAATTTGCTAATTGTTCCTCTTTACCATGGCCTAAACCTAGATTCCAAGAAAACAAAAGCAAAAGCAAAAGGAACTTGGTACCTGAGTTCCCAAAGTAACAAATGTCTAATTGTCCCATTGGCCTATAAATTCTTACTGGGAGGATTCTTTCTCAAAACTCAAATGCAGATCCTAATTAAAATCAGTTGTGATGTTTTAGAACAGATCCTCTTCACTGTAGGATCTACAGATCCATTCTAAGAATCTGAAATTTTATCCCAAATTCTCTGGTACTTGTATATGTTTTCCTGGAATTAAGCCTCAAAGCTTTCACTACTTTCTTGAATGAGATCTGTACCCCCAACACCACATAGAATTATTGATGTACAAGTAAAGTTGACATGGAAAAAAATGTCCACAATCTATTGTCAGATAATAACAACAACAAAAACTTACGGACTATTTTTATGTGGCATTCTACTGTTGTCCAAACAATGCATATATTTACAGAAAAATATTTGAAATGTACACTAAAACTTTTACCTCTGGTTACTTCAGTTTTTCAGGATTATGAGTGAATTTTTTGTGCTTTGTTCTTCACGCTTTCATGTTCGCTTTCTTTTCTACAATGAACATGTATTAGCTTTAGAATCTTCAAAAGCCTGATGTTATTTTCAAGCTGATTTCCAAAAGTCTGTACATCTTAGTCCATACCTTCCTCTATACTTTGATCTCCCAAGTGACTCATGATTCTCTGTCTACACTCTGTGACCTGGGCAACAAGAATCTACACTCCAGGCTGGGAATGTCATTCATGGTCGGATGGCCACTTCTGAGTCATAAAAGCTGGAGGCACAAATGTTAGTCCAGTTCATATCTGAACACAGTGGGCCATTACTTTTCTAAGAAAAGAGGACTGGCAGCTTTGAAAAGAAGAGGAAGGAAATAGAAGAAAAGCTGTGTAATCGAGAGAGAGTCCAAACTTGTAGTGTGTTTCAAACTCTTCAGCTCTGCAGCCAAAATCGGAAAATAAGGTTTATAGCAAATGCCCTATAGTGGTTTTTTTTTGTTGTTAATAGAAGTATAGTCGACATACAATACATTTGTTTCAGCTATCCAACATAAAACATTCATGTGTTCATTATAGCATATGAACAACGTAGTTTGAGTATACAACAAACCATAATTCTCCATCGTTTGGGGGTTGCAGATCTCATCTCCATGCATCAGGCAATGTTCACCAGGGTAAGTTTAGTTACTCTGTATCACTGTACAAAACTGTTGCAATGCTACTGGTTATATTCCCTATGCTCAATTATTATTTTGTATTTGTGGCAGAACTCAGGAACTCATCCAAAGGCTAGGAAGCAGATACATTACCCAAAGAGAATCTGGTAAACTGTCCAGAGCTTGGCTTATTATTGGCAGACCTGTGCATGTGCAGGATTTGGAAAATGGAAGACTTAGGGCATTTGGGATGCAGAAAGCTAAGGTTGCCAGATTTAGCCATAAAATTCAGGATGCCTCATTAAAATTTTTCCTGGTATAAATATGTCCCAAGCCCTACTCACACTAACATTTATTTATTGTGTCATTGAAATTCAAATTTAACAGAGCACCCTGTATTTTATCTAGCCATCCTATTCCACAAAGAACAAGGAAGGACCAACCTATGGGCATATTTTCTCACCCTAAATCAACATATATACATAAGGCAGGGAGACAGTGTAGAGATGCAGGGAGTCTGGGGAGGCTCAGGTTCCTTAAGGAGCCAGGGAAGGCTCCTGAAAATACAGGGAAGCAAGGAGTTATATAAAGCCTCTCTTGCTTCCATGTAAGAAAATTAGATCTTTCCAATGTTGTTCTTCTGGTGGTTAAACCAATATTACCCCAAAAGCAGAAGGTAGAGAAGCCCAGGAAAGTCCCAGGGTACACAGTATGCAAGCAGACAGCAAAAGGAACGTGCTCATGGCAAAGGGTAAACCTCAGAAGCACTGCAGTTGGGGTTGAAGTAAGTGTTGGTTGATTATGCTTAGCTTTTCCTACAGCCAAGATTTCAACACTTCATCTGAATAACTTGCACCTTGCAAAATTGTTTTCCAGAAAAATCCCCCTGAAAAATACAATCATACATTTAAAAAAAAAAAAAGAAAAGAAAAGACAAAAACACGATGGAAAAGAGACATGTGTTGATGCCTAGGTCTATATGACACCAAATGAAGGAAAAATGGAAAAATACCATCGCTCCGGATGTTTCACCTAGGTAGTAATAGGAAGCATGTTTGCTTTCCACACATGGACATTTGGCGTGTAAATGTAGACCGTGATGATGATATCAAAAAGCATTGATTAGAAAATCAGAAAATTGTTCTCTTTGCGTCCTTCACAGATGGCTGTGGAAATATTTCCTGTCTATGCATTTTTAGCCTATTTTACAAACAGAACTAGCTATGTAATAACTAGTCCTGCAAACTTCTAAAGCAAATGAAAACATTGAAATGACTTCTCAGTCTTCTGTTTTGCATGGAGTACATTCCCCACCTTTATTCTTTGAACATCCGATTGAGGAAGTCCTTAGTTTCCCAGAGGCAAATTGTTCAAATCCCACTGAAACCAGCCTGTCTTCTCTCCCCATACTATCCTTGTGAATGCAGCCTTCCAGAGTCAGAATCTGAGAGAAAGTAACAGCTACAGTTTGATGGGGAAAAGCTGATCCACCATACGTGACTTGAAATAAAGGACTGATTAAAGGCACCAGGCCAGACATAATTGGGGGAGCTGGTGAAGAAGTCTGTTGAAGGCTTCTGCAGCTGAAAGGGGCCCTGAAGTAACTACCGGCCAGGAAAGCCAGCAATAGGAGATGAGCTGAACATGAAGGAGGGAGATAAAAGACAACCTCGAACCGGTGTCTCACTTCCATTACCCTCACTCCCATTACCTCTAACCTCAACTACATATAACCTTAGAAGAAGCTGGTGCCTTGTACCACAAAGCTGCATAAGGCTCCTGCCCAGGATTACAAGAACCTACAAGAGGGCTTCTACTGGGGCCTGGAGAGGCTCTGGAACCAGATCTTCACCCACAAGGTGAAACTGCAGAGCAGGGATGACACAGATGAGCTGGAGAGGTGCCTGGCACCCTCATGCCCTAATCATAATGGCAGCCACTTCCCTTCCACCTTCCAAGTCTCCTGACAATTTTTCTTGTGCCGATCCCTGCCTGGAACCATACAGGGAAGGGGATTCTGGGGGACACACACCACCCCCTCTCACCAGCACACTGTAAAACCTTCACATAGTACCAAGGCTGATTCCCTCTTCTAGCAATATCTAGCTGGGCAAACTTAACAGACTGTTTAATCTCACTAAACCTCCGTTTCTTCATCTGTATGGATAATATTAAGTCATTCACAAAACAAATGTAATCAAGCGCTCAGCATATACAATTGAGCCCATGTTCCTGCTTTCATCCTGTTTACATTCTTTGGATAATAATATCTTCACTGAAAGGTTATTGTTTGGATCTAATAAGATAGTGAAAAGGAAGTCAGCACATAGGAAGGGCTCAATCTATGTTACTGACCCCAGTTCACTGTTAGAGCAAGCTGATCTTTAGCAGATCTGATGTCCTGGCTCTCTTTTGGACTTCCCTACACATGGACTTGGAGAACTACCATCAGGAACAACCCACCCATGAGTGGCTTCCCAATGCCATTTTTGGTCATTCCCACCTTTTAAAAGAGTGCCCCACTCTGCTTCCTTGCCGTGAGTACCCTAGAAAGTCTTGGCTCCCCTTTCTTTAGAGTCACATGCAGAGAAAACTCCATTAAGAAAAAGAGTTGAGGGTGCCTGGGTGGTTCAGTGGGTTAAAGCCTCTGCCTTTGGCTCAGGTCATGATCTCAGGGACCTGGGATCGAGGCCTGCATCGGGCTGTCTGCTCAGCAGGGAGCCTACTTCCTCCTCTCTCTGACTGCCTCTCTGCTTACTTGCTATCTCTCTCTGTCAAATAAATAAAATCTTAAAAAAAAAAAAAAAAAAGAGTTGAAATCTGCCAGGCAGAAAGGTTCAGGTAGGGAAGGAAGGTGCTCACTTTCTAGTCATCTGTGATGCTGTTGTTGACACTGCCATAGTTCTTGTCAGGCTGGATGGTGAGCACAGAAAGAAAAATGGTCTCCAGTCAGGTCTGGGAGGGTCAGAACAGAACTTGAAGGAGAACATAGCAAACACCCCACACCCCTACCACCTACCTCACTTGAAGTCTTGTTAGTGCCATAATTTCCTACTGGGCAACAACCACATCTGCCTCCTTTCTGTTTTCTCTACTACCTTCGTGGCAAGCTGGTGGCTAGATGTTGTAGGTGGCTTCTACGCTGTGGTTTTCAACATTTTGTAGCCCAAAGCCTAGCTCTCCCTTCTGCATGGAACAGCTGTGACTTATAATCTGCAGTCAAGTAGTTCCCTAACTAGGGAGTATTGGGAACACAGAGGGTCTTTCTGTATAACAAGTATGGTTCTATCCTAGTGCACGGATGTGCCCCAACATGAACATCCATACACATTCAAGGTTACAGGGCTGAGTGAGAAACACCATGTTTGAAAATATCTCTGGGTCACTTGCCTGCTAGAACAAAACCCTTCTAGTATCAGTTAACTAACCACAAAAGGAGAGATCTTTTCTTACTTTTCATAGTCTCTGATCTTGTCATTTGAATAGTCATATATGCAGATATACATTATCTCTCTTCCCTTACCCTCCCTCACCCCTCCCCCTGTCATATATTGTCATGTTGAACCTCCACACTGGACTACTAGCTCTTGTTCTGTAGTCATATTTATGAATTCAGATCATTATGAGAGATAATTATGCTCTGGAAATGATACAATATTTGGATGTTGAAAAGAAGTCATCATTCTTCGAAATAGATGACTGCTAGCTTTCTCAAGAACTCATTTTATGAACTTGAGTTAAAACAGATGAATATATGTTCCTCTTTTTGCTTCCTCTTTTGAGCAATTTTATGATTGAAAAAAAGACATTTTACCACAATGGAAAATACCTCATTTTTCCATTAAAATGTACTCTTTTTTTCTTAACAGTTTTCAATACACTTCCTTGTCCATTGGGTTAAAAGAAGCTGTTCCTCAGAGACCAAGTCAGGGTCTCAGCAAGGAAAGTGGAAAAGGAGGTGCTGGGCAAGTACGTGTGTTAACCACGCAACTCTAGGACAACATGGCAGTGTCAACAAGAGCACCAAAGCAGCCAGGTGGAAAGTTGAGCAGGACTCACAGTATTGATTGACAGTTCAGTCTTCTTTGTGCCAGACTGATTTCCCCCACAATAGGAGGCATTGGCTCCATCAGCCCTTTGTATAGCCAGTGGGAATGTTCCCAGCCCAGACTGGGAATATTCATAATGCATATACCACTTTCTGTCATTAAAAGGAAAGAGTCCACATGGTCCAACACCTAGCTGAAACTCGGTTGAAAAGATAAAACTGAGATTACTGGTGAAGTGAACAGCAATGTTCAACTGGTTGAATTTTAAGCTTTTTGGATAAGCCCAATGGCTTCCATCTCTTCTAGTTAAATATCAACTTCTCCCCCAATGTAGTCTTCCAAAGACAAATAAGAAATCAATCAAATATACTCATGTTTAATATAATGTAAATAAATAGTTTGGTCAAATGCTTTGCTCTTTGACTTGATTTTTTTTTTCATTAGTTAGGAAGTCATCAAAGAGAAACTAAGGAAGGCATGGAGAGTTCAGAATTTGGCTCCACACACTAATTATACCCTCACAAGTTAAGATTTCCTTATTGATAATAAAATTCTTCCTTTTTTAATTCATCTTCCCAGAAGGCTCATATGTCTTCCCAAAGACTGAGATATGTCTGTAGTCAACTTCAACCCTATAATTATCTCAGGGTTTGGGCATGTCCTCCACATGTGGTATGTTATTCATAGCCTACAGACAGGTCTTCCTGTCCTTAATAGTTTGGCTTTCAAAAGTATATGATGGATAAAACACAGCAATTTCTTGAGAATCTGTTCTAAATGGACAAAGGGGAAAAGAGCTCATGAAGTTCAAGTAATTTAAATTTATAGGTATTAGAAAATATCAGTACCTCTCTCTCACCTATATGTAGACATATAGGTGGTGTTTCTCACAAGAAATCAATTAATTAAATCCATTGATTCCTCCTGGAGAATGTGCTCCTAAGCAGTAACATTTACCTAAGATGAAAAACACTAAAGATGAAGAGGAAAAGCAAATAATTGAAATAATCTTCATGCTAGACTATAGCTTAAACCCTAAGTAACCTGGATTTGGCTGAAATTCATTCTTTTTTATTGTTTTTCTCCCCCAAATAAACCACATGAGATTGTGGTGCTAAAATAGAAATACAGTAGAATCATGTTATTGCAAAAATTTGGCAAAGCTACCAGTGAAATCATGTCCCTTGAAACGTAACAACCACACATAGTAAAATACGTCCATAAACAGGGTGTTAGCCCTGTTCCTCAGAGTCAACACTATAAAAGGGTTCCCGCATATTTAGTGAACCCGCATTCAACTCAGTGACTCTTATCTTGCCATTAGTGTAGCGTGTTCAAATCTACGTCCCAGTAAATTGCTGTGTGGTACGTGAAATGTGGGTACTGAGGGCACCTATTGCATGGAGCACTGGGTGTGGGGCATGAGCAATGAATCTTGGAACACTGAAAAAATAAAATAAATTTAAAGTAAAAAAAAAAGTACATGAGGAAAGTCGTGTTCATTAAATCTCACTTGAATATCTGATTGTTAGAGTATCATTTCCCCATCACTATTATTATGATTATTGCATTCTTCCATGGCATTTGCCCTTGACTGTGGAGGGGTCAGGTGGGAGAAGGAGGGCAGGACCCTTTTGAGATCCATCAAAGGAGTGAAAGAAAAAAATAGAGTTGAGATTTTTTTTTAAGCCCCCATACATTGTACCTAGTGGGGCCGAGCTTTGTCAATGCCCCCCGGTTGCTGGCATTGTGCCTCCTTCACAGAAATGCTCACGATCTAATTACCAGGCTTCAACTGCTGTTGTGGGAGGGTCCCACGTGGAACGTTAGGTTAACAGGCGAAGATGGGGCTGAGCCAGACTTGACTGAGCTCAGGGCAATTGGCGTTTCCCGTGGAGAGGGTATTCACTGCTTACCTCCAGTTTTATGGTTCCATGGCCCCACAGTGTTTGCTGGCACAGCCTAGATCCCTTCCACTGAGCACCATATCTTTTCACCTCCATCAAGAGCAAAGGAATATATCTGAGAATGTGTGAGGAGCCTGCAGATTTTCCAAGACTGTGTTTAAAGCAAAAGAGGAGTGGGATGGCTTATATTTTTCATTTCAGTAAGGTGAGTTTTTTGAGGTGTTGGTGGGGCTGCTCCAGGAGGAAAGGGGAGTGAAGGGCAGGCACTGATCACTCCTCACCCTCGGTGTCTGCCCATCTGGAGAAGTCAGAAATAGCAACATCCTCTATTCTTTCCTGTTGGCGCCCCGGTGAGCTGACACCAAGGAGCTGTTACAGTTACATGTGGAACGGCAGCACAGTTAGGATGAGGAATGAAGAGAGAAAAAAAGTCATCTCCACCTCATATTCCAATGGTTTAAAGAAGATTTAATTAGATGCTTCCAAGACTGGACATTGGACAGACACTAGGTCCTTTTGGAGGCTGATGGAATCCAAATGGGGAGGAGACCCTTTAGGAGGGAAGCTGTGTCTTTCCTAGATCTTATATGAGACCAAGAGAGGAAAAAAATTTAGTGGAAAAATAATACTGATTTTTCTAGAGTCGGTGCTATGAAGAGACAAAGAAGAAGGCAGAGGAAAGGATGAGGGGAAGGAGAAGGGAGAGGGGAGGGGAGGGGGAGGAGGAGAAGAAGGAGAGAAAGAAGCAGCAGCAACGAAGGCTAATTGAATATTTTGTATTTTAAGAGCTTAGGATGACACCATTGGCCACAGTCTGACATTTAGAGTGTCTCAGGAGAAAAGGGGATACTTCCAGAAGGTGAGTGTAGGCAGTCCAGAAATCACGAGACCTGCAGGACATTTGGAGACAACAATATATAAAACCCACAAGGCACGTGCTGATGTCTTTCCTAGAATTCAACTAGAAAGCCTCATTTCCCTTCTTGAAAATAGCCTTTTTGAGTTTTATTTCTCCAAAATAAAATCTTCCTTCCTTCCAAGTCTGCTTCTCTCCTCGGAACAGTACAACTTTTCCTGGCATTGAAGAATACCAAAACAATTTCGCCAGGAAAAATGGATTTATGTAAAAGTTAGTTCTTTCATATTCAGCATGGATAACCCCACATCATTCATTCATTCATTCATTCATTCATTCATTCATTCAGCAATTAACTTCCATATGCCAACCAGTGTGCTCAGTGCAGGACTGAGGTCCATCAATGGCCTCCTCTGCTAATATTTAGGAGCTTTGTATTAAATCAGGTCTGTGTACTTTCTATATATAGTCTTCTTATGTTTGTGTCATATATATGACAACTGTAACAACAATGTATTATATTAATTTGCATAGTACTTTATTATATTATATATGTATATTATAGTATAGTATTTTTAATTGTACTTACCAGGAAGAATAGAGAAAAGTATATCTTTTCCATCTTCCCCAAAACAGAAGTTCCTATTATGTGAGGTTTTTTTTTTTTTAAGTAATTGATATTGAGCAAATGATTTACCCTATTGGCAAAGCCACTTAACTTCTATATATCTTAGGCTATGTCTAAATGGTAACAAAATATACAATCAATTATTCTAAAATCTAGCTAATCATATTTAATAACAGGGAAATATTTACCAAATACACTTATGTGAAAAAGCAGGCCATAGGATAAAATGTGGACCATGATTCCAAGCACATAAAAATTATACATAGACACACATAAAGATAAACAGATATAGATGGATGAATAAATAGTTAGATACAGATAATAGATAAATAGGAGACATATATCTAAAATATTGAATGAGCGAGATGTGATAGAGTTATGGATATTTTTTATGTATATATTTCCATACTTTTAAAATCATGTAAAGTATTATAATGCCCACAACACCCAAAGTTATCTACAGATTCAAGGCAATCTCTATCAGAATTCCAATGGCATTTTTCAAAGATATAGAAAGTTCCATTTGAAAATTTGTTTAGATCTATAAAAGCAATTCTGAGAAATAACAACTCTGGAAGCATCAGACTTCCTGACATCAAATTTTACTACAAAGTTACCATGGTCAAAACAGTATGGTATGGACATAAAAACAGACACAGAGACTAACAGAGCAGAATCAAAAGCCCAGAAATAAACCCAAACACATACATCAAAGGATATTTGTCAAGGGAGCCAGGTATTCTCAATGGGGAAAGGATAGTCTCTTCAATAGATTGAACTGGGAAAACTGGATATTCACATGAAAAAGAATAAAATTGGGGCACCTGCGTGGCTCAGTTGGTTGGGCGACTGCCTTTGGCTCAGGTCATGATCCCGGAGACCAGGGATCGAGTCCCACATCGGGCTCCCTGCTCTGCCGGAGGCCTGCTTCTCCCTCTCTCACTCCCGCTGCTTGTGTTCCCTCTCTGGCTGTGTTTCTCTCTGTCAAATAAATAAAATCTTTAAAAAAAAAAAAAAGAATAAAATTGGACCCTGATTTTATATCACATACAAAAATAACTCAAAATGGATTAAGGATCTAAATGTAAGACCTGAATCTATAAAAACTACTGAAAGAAAACAAAGGAGAAAATTTCCTTGACATTGTTCTTGGCAATGATTTTTTGGATATGGTACTAAAAGCACAAGGAACAAAATTAAAAATAAACAAGCAGCACTACATTAAACTAAAAAGCATCTACACAGCAAAGGAAAGAACATAATGAGAAAGGAACATATGAAGTGAGAGAAAACATTTGCAAACTATCCATCTGGTAAGAGGTTAATATCCCAAGTATATACGGATCCCATGTAACTCAACAGCCAAACCAAGAAGGAAAGAAAAGATCTGATTTAAAAGTGAGCAAGGGGGGCCCTGGGTGGCTCAGTTGTTAATTGTCTGCCTTCAGCTCAGGTCATGACCCCGGAGTCCTGGGATCAAGCCCCGCATGGGTCTCCCCGCTCAGCGAGAGCTTCTCCATCTCTCACTGCCCCTGCTTGTGTTCTCTCTCCAGCTGTGTTTCTGTCAAAGAAATACATAAAATCTTTAAAAAATAAAAAATAAAAATGAGCAGAGAAGGGGTACCTGGGTGGCTCAGTCGGTTAAGTGTCTGCCTTCAGCTCAGGTCATGATCCCAGGGTCCTGCTTCTCCCTTTCCTTCCAGTCCTCCCCTGCTCATGCTTTCTCAGATAAACAAAATCTGTTTTTAAAAAAATGAGTAGAGGAACTAAAAAGACATTTTGGCAAAGACAGACAAGTGTCTAACATGTACATCAAAAAAACATTCATCATTAATCATTAGGCAAGTAAAATCAAAACCATAATGAGCTATCACCTCACACCTGTTAGAATGGCTGTATCAGAGACAAGAGATTACAAGTGTGGGCAAGGATGTGGAGAAAAGGGAATGCTTGTGCACTATTGGTAGAAATGTAAATTAGTGCAGCCATCATGGGAATCAGTGTAGAGTTTCCTCAAAATTTAAAAATGAGCTCCCTGAAGATCCAGCAATCCCACTTCTGGGTACATTATCTGAAGGAAATAAAAGCACTATCTCAAAGAGATATCTGTACCTTCATGTTCATTGTGACATCATTCACAATTGCCAAAACATAGTGCCTATCAATAAGTGAATGCATAAAGAAGATACACACACACACACACACACACACACACACACACACACACAATGGAATATAACTCAGCCGTAAAAAAAGAATGAAATCTTGTCATTTGCAACAACATAGATGGACCTAGAGGGTATTAACTGATATTAGTCAAATAGAGAAAGAAAAATACTGTATGATCTCCCTTATATGTGGAAACTAAAAAAAGTCCAACTCATAGAAACAGAGTAGAATGGCAGTTGCTAGGGGATGGATAGTGAGGAAAACAAAATGATATTGGTCAAAGGGTACAAAAGTCCAGTCATAAGGTGAATCAGCCCTGAATATCTAACATATAGCATGATGATTATAGTCAACAATATTGTATATATCCTTGAAAGTTGCTAAAACAATAGATCTTAGAGGTGCCTGAGTGGCTCAGTCAGTTAAGCATCTGCCTTTGGCTCAGGTCATGATCTCAGGGTCCTGGGATCAGGCCCCTCATTGAGCTTACCTGCTCAATGGGGAGTCTGCTTCTCCCTCTCTCTTTGCCCCTTCCCCAACTCATATGTGTTCTCTCTTCCTCTCTCTTTCTCTCAAAATCTGTCTATTCTCAAAGAAATGAAATCTTTTTTTAAAAAAACTAGATCTTAAATGTTCTTACCACAAAAAAAAAAAAAAAGATAAGCATGGAAGGCGATGGATGTGCTAAGTAACCTTATTGTAATAATTTCATGATGGAAACACATATCAAATCATCACCTCATACACCTTAAACTTACACAATGTTATTTCTCAGTTATAACTCAATAAATCACTGGGATTAGATTAAAAAGAGATTTTTTTTCACTTTTTATTTTATATTCACTTTCAGTACTTATTGCGTTACTCATACTTTATTTTTTACATTTTTATTTAAATTCCAGTTCGTTAACATACAGTATAATAATGTTAGTTTCAGGTGTACAATTTACTGATTCAACATTTACATATAAGACCCAGTGCTCAACACAACAAATTAAACTAATTTAATTCTAGCTTAAATTTATATTAGGTACTTTAAAAGTTTACTTTTAAATTCAAAATTCAAATGCACAAGAATATGATCATTTTGACCATATCTATGTAATATAATCTTGAGAAATAAAAAAAACAATTAAGTGGATAAAATCTGATGATATATGCCAAATCGCCAGTTCTTTTTCACTTTAATGTTTTTCATTTTTGCTCACCACATTTAGCAGTATTACCAATATAGTACAAATTTGGCCTTAAAAATTAGGTTTTAATATCATATTTGAAGGAAGCCCAACTCCAAATTCCTAATTTTAACAAATTCTCAATTTTTGGAAAAGAGAGTAGTTCCTCACCCTTGGCTATTAAATTCCAAATGCTATTTTAGGGGTTATCCAGGGACCTCATCATAGAAAATCATACCAGCCTTGCCTGTCTCACTCAGAAAGTAGAAACGGGAATAAAATTCTCCAGATTGACTTCTTCCTGGTTCCTGATACTTTAGTCCCTCCACAGACTGACTGACACCATGTACTCCAGAAGGCTTTGCCAACCTCAACAAGACGGAGAAGATCTCAGAAGTACTCAAATTCTTGGCTGGGCCAGCTGATTTAACAACCTCTTTATAGAGGATGTTTTTATTTTTGATCCTATATCCCAGAAATTTGAGTTTTTTGGAATAGAAAATATGAATGTGGGTGGGCCTACTTATTTCAAAGTCCCTCTCCCTCCCTCTCCCCCACTCCCTTGTTTCACATGTTCCAGTCTTCCTCCAAGCACTTTCTTCTCTCTGTGGGCTTCTCTTTCTCCCCTTTCCCCTCAGAGATTTTCCTTCTGACTCTTTCTTCATTCTCATGAATGGCTTTCTCTATCCCAGACACAGTCATTGAATCACTTCATGGCTACTCTAAATTAGGCATCAAGATGACCAATATAAACAAGCAGCAGTAAAGCCTTCCTAATTTTCCAAGCATCTCCAACATCAAAGGAGGTCAACTGTGGCAAAATTCATCTGTTATTTTTAAATGAATACTTTCTAAAATCCCCAGCTCTCCCCAACAAAGGACAAGAAATCCACAGCACTTCTGACAACTATGTTGAGTCTCTGAATACCATTTCGACATTCTTCTACATTTTCAATCCCCTTCTCCCTTCCTTTCTCACGTGGCCAAAGACATACTATGAAATGATTTTTTTTTCAAATATTCTATTCTGGCTACTGCAGCCTAGAAACAGAGTAAGGAGTTACAAAGTGAATCTCATCCCCAATTACAGTCTTCCCAACAACCATCCTCTCTTAATTCCTTCAGTTTGCATGTAAGGCAAAAATGCAGGTTCTGCTGAGGATAGGATGGGTTATGGAACCACACTAGCTATGAAGGCTTTTGCAAATCACATCCCCTCTTTGTGCCTTAGGTTCCTTGTAGTTACTTATTAGAGCCATTCACAGCTATCACTCTTCTCCTCTGCTCCCAGTCACATGCTAGAATTTCCCTTTCCTACCTCGCCCCTTTGAAGGTAGGCACAGCCATATTGTGTTGTCCAGGGAAATGTTAGCAGAAATGCATGGATCACTTCCAAGCAAAAACTAAGAGTCAGTTCACCAGATTCCTGTTTTCTTTTCCAGAGACCACAGAAACATATTTCAAGATGGAATCTCCATCAGCCTGGTCCCTGTATGACTTCAGTGAGTTGAGCCTCCTCTGCCACCCATGTAGAATGTACCCCATGGTGGCATGTATACTGCAAGTCACTGAGATTTGAAGGTTGTTTTTGATGTACTGTAATCTAACTCATCCTGACTGGTATGTTCCTTATCTATAGAATGAGGATGGTGATAATAATATCTTTGCTCTGAAGATCAAATGAGATGATTCATGCAGTAAGTGCCTGATGACTGTTAGTGAGGTTCATTTCTATGAGACACCTCAGACAAACTAAACAGATTATTAGAAGCAGACCAATGGCCTTGTCTTACAGCTAACTCTGAACAGTAGAAACAAAGGTTGAAGGCAATGCCCCTTAGAATCTCTCTCACTGGAAAATATCCTGGTCTTCCCCATCCCTATCTCATCAATAATCAATTATCACTTTATGCACTCTGACCTGCCTCCGCAACGCACTTTCATCATGGCAATACATTCTTCCACTTCTTCGCCTTCTTGGAATATCTTCCCAAACCAATCCTGATTCACTCAGGTTATCCCATAATACATAGCAGACCACTCTTTCAAATGCATATGTCCATAGAAAGCATTGTATGCATTTCTACTTAGGTTTCCTTAAAAATGTCTTTAGCTCATTTCATAATTGCCCGATTTTCCTAAAAGGACAGGAAACATGTCCTCTGTTTCTCTAATGCAGTTTTTCTGTTCCTCTTGCAGTTTCCATATTTCCCCACATGTACTCTTCCTTGTTTCTCTTGCAATTTTATTGCAAGATTATCACATATCTATCTTTAACCCTCATACCTCAGACCCTATGACAGAGACCTGCATTTAGCCAATGTTCCATTAGTGTTCTTTGCTACTGGTTTAACCTGTGCTGAGACCTACAGAAAAGGTGAAACAAATGAGGGCTTGCTCAGAATGGATCATCAAGGTGATTGTAACTCCTCCTTCACCTACATTGGGATTTCTTACAATTTGAAACATGTTTTATTATCCAAAGTGATAGCTGTTTACAGGTTTACAAAGCATTGCCCCCAGGAGCCCCAGATGCTTTGTCATTTTGCTCACCTGATTACAGCAGTTAAGAAAGTACATGAGGGGGCGCCTGGGTGGCTCAGTTGGTTAAGCGACTGCTTTCGGCTCAGGTCATGATCCTGGAGACCTGGGATCGAGCCCCACATCGGGCTTCCTGCTCAGCGGGAAGCCTGCTTCTCCCTCTCTCAGTCCCTCTGCTTGTGTTCCCTCTCCTGCTGCATTTCTCTCTGCAAATAAATAAATAAAATCTTTAAAAAAAAAAAAAGTACATGAGAAGTTTGGATTTCAAAGCATCCATGGGTGCATCTGGGTTCCCCAGAGCAGCATAGGAATGATAGTAACCCACTTCAACAGCATGGCCATCTCTTCCTGCAGGAATCTTCTGTGTAGACAGACCTCTTTGGGCATTTCATCCCAAAGAGATAAATCTGAGTTTCCTCAGAGCAGAACAAAGGCACTGTGGGACAAGGCATAACTCAGAGGATTTCCATAAATCATTTGTTTGCTTATTTGTTTGGGTCAGGAAACCAGCTCTCAAAAACCCACTAAAGAGTGGATCAGGAGCATAAGAGACAACAGGAATCAAGAGATAACTGCCGAACCTGACTTCAATCTTGCACTTCTCTTTTCTCCTTTAAATAGTCAATGTGTTTTGTTTGTGTTTGACAGCTCAGTGGTGGCTAAGCATGTGGGGCACAGAATCTCTTTCAGTTCCACATTGCTGAGTTTCCCAGAAACAAGGCTTAGATCTCAAAGCCACAACAAAGAGATTCCCATTTAGAAAACTGACCCCCTTTATCACCACAGGAGCTTCTGTATTTTCAGAGTGGTAGGCTATACCTGAAGTAGAAGATGCACTTTGCACTGCCTGCTTTCAGACAGATCCCTCTCAGATGTACATGTTCATGGGGCTAGAAATAAACTAGAACAGTAAGAGCCATAGACCACTCTACATTCAGAGTAGCCAAGCCCTCAACCTGTGCCCCCAGAATTAAAGTACTTACTTGTGGGAGATCTACTTCCTCCCTTGTTTGGTGAGGACCCTTCTCCAGACAGCCTCTACACTTCCTTTGGCTAATACAAAGAACTGATCCTGTATTAAATCTGCTTCCAAGGGATCAAGTGAATGGATGTAGACATGTGTACTGTGATTGCAAGAGATGCAGAAAGATAAGCATGCTTTCATGCTATCTGTCCATATAAAATTAAAGTTAACCATCTTATGTTAATGAAATTTAAAATTTTTTCATACAGGCAAATCTATATACTCTGATAAATGTCCTATTTTATTATTAAGTGATGAAGATACATAGTATTTTTAAAATATTGTACATTAATTACATCTCTTTTTTAATATTTTATTTATTTATTTATTTATTTGAGAGAGAAAGTGAGAGAGCATGAGAGGGAGAAAAGGTCAGCAGGAGAAGCAGACTCCCCGAAGAGCCCAGGGCCCGATGCAGGACTCAATCCCAGGGATCCAGGATCATGATCTGAGCTGAAGGCAGTCACCCAACCAACTGAGCCACCCAGGTGCCCTAATTACATCTATTATATTGCCAATCAAATTTCCTCTCATTGGATACTCCCTCTTCAACCACCCCATCTAAAATAATGTCTTCAACAGTCAACAAAACCAAAAGACAACTGATAGAATGGGAGAAGATATTTACAAATGACATATAAGATCAAGAGTAGTATGCAAAATCTATAAAGAACTTATCAAACTCAATACCCAAAGAGCAAATAATCCAATCAAGAAATGAGAAGACATAAACAGACATTTCTCCAAAGAAGACATCCAAATGGCCAACAAACACATGAAAAAGTGTTCAACATTACTTGGTACCAGGGAAATACAAATCAAAACTACAGTGACATCTTAAGGGGAGGACCAAGATGGCGGAAGAGTAGGAGATCTAGATATCATCAGGTCCCAGGAGTTCAGCTAGATGGTTATCAAACCAGTTGGAACACCTACAGACTCAACAGGAGATCAAAGAGAAGAAGAGCAGCAGGTCTAGGAACAGAAAGTGACCACCGGGCATACAGAGAAGTGAATCAGAGGCGATATTTGGGAGGACAGACCATGGGGCAGGGGGCGGCTCCTGGGAAGCAGTAGAGCAGCAGAGCACAAAATCAGAACCTTTAGAAATCGGCTCCACCGAGGGATGTCGCCCCAGAAGCTAAGTGGGGGTAGAAACCTCATTGGGACAGTGTGATCTCAGGACCCCCTGGGGTCACAGAAAGACCTGGGGTGCATAAGCATGGCAGAGCTCCCATGTATCAGAGCAGGGATGCTGGTGGCAGAGACAGAGCTGAGGAGAGGGGCTCTCAGCTCAGGCTTACATTAAACTGTGAGCTGAGGTGCAGTTGAGCCACTGCTCTTTGAACAGGCACCCCACAAGTGGCAGATCCAGGGAGGCCCCCTCCTTCCTCCACCAGGAGGAGTGGTGTGGGAGTGTGCTGCAGGAATTTGCTGGGTTTGGAGACTCTAAACAGCGCCACATGAGAGATAGAAATGCTCAGTCACAGGTCGGGTGAACACGGAGCGGGGCTGGAGACCAGGAAGACAGGCGTGATTGACTGCTTTTCTCTGGGGGCACAGTGAGGAGTGGGGTCCAGAACTCTCAACTCCTCTAAGCTGGAGACTTGGAGGCTGCCATTATCATTCCCATCTTCCAAAACTGGAGGGAAAGCATTCAGGGAGCAAAAGCTACCTAGAGCGAACCTGAGCAGATCCCTTAGCCTCACCCCAGGCTAGGTGGGGCAGTTCCCCTCCAGACAAAGAAATTTGAGAATCAATACAACAGGCCCTTCCCCCAGAAGATTAGCGAGAACATCCAGCCAAGTCCAAGATCATCCATCAATGAGAATAGCGGAATTTCAGGGGAATGCACCAGATGAGAATCCGTGGCTTTTTCCCAAGATTCTTTAGTCTTTCAAACTTAATTTTTTTAATTTTTTTTCTTATTCTACTTTATTCAATTTTTTTCTCTTTCCTATTTTGGCTGTTTTTTAACTACCAATACCTTTTTTTTAAGATTTTATTTATTTGACAGAGAGAAACACAGCTACAGAGGGAACACAAGCAGGGGGACTGAGAGAGGGAGAAACAGGTTTCCCACCGAGCAGGGAGCCCACTGTGGGACTCGATCCTGGGTCTCTGGGATCATGACCTGAGCCAAAGGCAGTCACTTAACCAACTGAGCCACCCAGGCACCCCAATACCTTTATTCTTTAAAAAATCTTTTTTAAATTTCATTGTTTTGTCATATTCTATCCCTTCATTGTATTTACACTTTTTTTTGTTTACATACAGGTTTTTCTTTTTTAAATTTTAGTATACAGTTTCTTCTAATAGATAAAACTATACCTTAAATCTAGTACATGCCTTTCTTTGTTCTAGTCTCCAACCTCATCACATTCTTTCCTCTTTTTTCTTTTTTTTAAACCAACTTCTTATCAATTCCTTTTTTAGACTTTTTTAAAATTTTCATCTTTACAGTCATATTCCACCCCTTCATCATGTATACCTTTGTTCTTGTACCATATATAAGGTTTTCTTTCAAATTTTGGAAGGCAGTTTCTTCTAACAGACCAAAATACACCCAAAATTGAGTGTGTGGCTCTGTTCTATTCACCAGTCTAACCATAGATAGAGAGAGAGACAGATACATATAGATAGATAGAGACAGAGATAGAGATTTTTTCTCTTTTCTTCTCCCTCCAGTATCCAGTCTCTTCTAATTTGGGTATTGTATATTTTTCTGGGGTCACCACTACCCTTTTAGTATTCTGTTCTCATTCATCTATTCTCACCTAGATAAGATGACAAGGTGGAAACTCACCTCAAAAAAAAGAACAAGAGGCACTATGGACATCTAGGGACCTAATCAATAGGGACATTAGTAATATGTCAGAACTAGAGTTCAGAATGATGATTATCAACGTGCTAGCTGGGCTTGAAAAAACCATGAAAGATATTAGAGAATCCCTTTCTGGAGAAATAAAAGAACAAAAATCTAACCAAGTTGAAATCAAAAAACCTATTAATGAGGTCCTCTAAGGAAAGAGAGAATCTAAAAGTAACAGACAAGAAAGGAAGAGAGACAATTTACAGTAATAGTCACCAAGAGGCAACACAGTGGCACTAAATTCATCTTTCAATAGTTATCTTGAATGTAAATGGGCTAAATGCCCCAATCAAAAGACACAGGGAATCAGAATGGATTAAAAAAAAAAATAAGACCCATCGATATGTTGTCTGCAAGAAATTCATTTTAAACCCAAAGCCACTTGCAGATTTAAAGTGAGGGGGTGGAAAACAATTTACCATGCTAATGGACATCAAAGGAAAGCTGGGGTGACAATCCTCATAGGAGACAAATTAGATTTTAAGCCAAGGCTAAGCAGAAATGAGGAAGGACAGGAAGGACACTATATCATACTTAAAGGGTCAGTCCAACAAGAAGATATAACAATTGTAAATATCTATGCCCCTAACATGGGAGAAGCCCATTATATAAACCAACTGATAACTAAATCAAAGAAACACATTGATAATAATACAATAATAGTAGGGGACTTTAAAATCCCCCTTACTGACATGGACAGATCATCTAAGCAAAAGATCAACAAGGAAATAAAGGCTATAAAATGACACAATAAACCAGATACACTTCACAGATATATTCAGAACAGTCCATCCTAAAGCAACAGAATGCACATTCTTCTCCAGTGCACATGGAACATTCTCTAGAATAGATCACATCCTGGGTCACAATTCAGGTCTCAACTGATACCAAAAGTGTGGGATCATTCCCTGCATATTCTCACACCAAAATGCCTTGAAACTAGAGCTTAACCACAAGAGCAAACTTGGAAAAAACTCAAATACATGCAGGCTAAAGAGTATCCTATTAAAGAATGAATGGGTCAACCAGGAAATTAAAGAAGAATTTTTAAAATTCATAGAAACAAATGAAAATGAAAACACAACTGTTCAAAATTTCTGGGACACAGCAAAGGTGGTCCTGAGAGGAAAGTATATAGCAATACAAGACTTTCTCAAGAAACAAGGTCTCAAGTATACAGCCTAACCCTACACCTAAAGGAGGTGGAGAAAGAACAGCAAAGAAAGCCTAAGGGCAGCAAAAGAAGAAAACTAATAAAGATCAGAGCAAAATTAATGAAAAAGAAACCAAAATAACAGTAGAACAAATCAACAAAACTAGGAGCTTGTTCTTTCAAAGAATTAACAAAATTGATAAACCCCTGGCCACACTTATCAAAAAGAAAGATAAAGAACCCAAATTGATAAAATTATGAGTGAAAGAGGAGTGATCACACCAAAGAAATAAAAACAATTATAAGAACATACTATGAGCAACTATACAGCAGCAAATTGGACAATCTGGAAGAAATGGGTGCATTCCTAGAGACATATAAACTACCAAAACTGAACCAGGAAGAAGTAGACAACCTGAACAGACCCATAACCAGTAAGGAGATTGAAGCAGTCATCAAAAATCTCCCGAAAAACAAGAGTGCAGGGACAGACCACTTCCCAGGGGAATTCTACCAAACATTTAAAGAAAAATTAATCCCTATTCTCCTGAAACTGTTCCAAAAATGAAATGGAAGGAAAACTTTCAAACTCATTTTATGAGGCCAACGTTATCTTGATCCCAAAACCTGACAAAGACCCCCTCAAAAAGGAGAATTACAGACCAATATCCCTGATGAACATGGATGCAAAAATTCTTACCAAAATACTAGCCAATAGGAATCAACAGTATATTAAAAGGACTATTCACCAAGACGAAGTGGGATTTATTCCTGGGCTTTAAGGTTGGTTCAACATCCACAAATCAATCAATGTGATACAGTGCATTAATAAAAGAAAGAATAAGAACCATATGATCCTCTCAATAGATGCTGAAAAAGCATTTGACAAAGTATAGCATCCTTTCTTGACCAAAACTCTTCACAGTGTAGGGATAGAGGGTACATTCCTCAATATCATAAAAGTCATCTATGAAAAACCCACAGCAAATATCATTCTCAATGGAGAAAAACTGAGACCTTTTTCCCTAAGGTCAGGAACATGGCAGGGCTGTCCACTATCACTACTGCTATTCAACATAGTACTAGAAGTCCTAGCCTCGGCAATCAGACAACAAAAAGAAATAAAATGCATCTGAATTGGTGAAGAAGAAGGCTAACTCTCACTCTTTGCTGATGATCTGATACTTTATGTGGAAAACCCAAAAGACTCTATTCCAAAATTGCTAGAACTCATACAGGAATTCAGTGATGTGTTAAGATATAAAATCAATGCACATTAATCCATTGCATTTCTATACACCAACAGCAAGACAAAAGAAAGGGAAATTAAGGAGCCGATCCCATTTATAATTGCACCAAAAGCTAGGAATACCTAGCAATAAGATATCTAGGAATAAACCTAACAAAAGAGGCAAAGAATCTGTACTCAGAAATCTATAAAGTACTCATGAAAGAAATTGAGGAAGACACAAAGAAATGGAAAAACGTTCTATGCTCATGGATTGTAAGAACAAATACTGTGAAAATGTCTATGCTACCTAAAGCAATCTACACATTTAATGCAATCCCTATCAAAATACCATCAATTTTTTCAAAGAAATGGAACAAACAATCCTAAAATTTATATGGAACCAGAAAAGACCCCGAAGAGCCAGAGGGATGTTGAAAAAGAAAACCAAAGTTGGTGGCATCAGTTCCAGACTTCAAGCTCTATTACAAAGCTGTAATGATCAAGACAGCATGGTACTGACACAAAAACAGACACATAGATCAATAGAACAGAATAGAAAGCCCAGAATTGGACCCTCAACTCTATGGTCAACTCATCTTCCACAAAGCAGAAAAGAATGTCCAATGGAAATAAGTCTCTTCAACAAATGATGTTGGGAAAATTGCACAGCCACATGCAGAAGAATGAAACTGGTCCGTTTCCTTACACCATACACAAAAATAGACTCAAAATGGATAAAGGGCCTCAGTGTGAGACAGGAATCCACCACAATCCTTGAGGAGAACACAGGCAGCCACCTCTTTGACCCCAGCCACAGCAACTCTTCCTAGAAATCACCAAAGACAAGGGAAGCAGGGTCAAAAATAAACTATTGGGAGTTCATCAAGATCAAAAGCTTTTGCACAGCAAAGGAAACAGTCAATAAAACCAAAAGACAACTGACAGAATGGGAGAAGATATTTGCAAATGGCATACGATAAAGGGCTAGTATCCAAAATCTATAAGGAACTTACGAAACTCAACACCCAAATAACAAATAATCCAATCAAGAAATGGGCAGAAGACATGAACAAACATTTCTCCAAAGAAGACATCCAAATGGCCAACAGACACATGAAAAAGTGCTCAACATTCCTCAGAAACAGGGAAATAGAAATCAAAACCACAGTGAGATACCACCTCACAACAAGTCAGGAAATGACAGGTAAGGACGAGGGGAAATGGGAACCCTCCTACACTGTTGGTAGGAATGCAAGCAGGTGCAACCCTCTGGAAAACAGTATGGAGATTCCTCAAATCAAGAGCTACCCTATGACCTAGCAATTGCGCTACTGAGCATTTACCCTAAAGACACAAATGTAGTGATCCAAAGGGGCACGTGCCCCCCGAATGTTTACAGCAGCAATGTCCACAATAGCCAAACTATGGAAGGAGCCTAGATGTCCATCAACAGATGAATGGATAAAGACGATCCTGCTCAAGAATATCTGGATCAACCAAGAAATCAAAGAAGAATTGAAACACTTCGTGAAAACCAATGAGAATGAAGATACATCCATCCAAAACCTATGGGATACAGCAAAAGCAGTCCTAAGGGGGAAATTCATAGCCATCCAAGCCTCACTCAAAAAAATTGAAAAACACCGAATACACCAACTCTCATTACACCTTAAAGAACTGGAAAATCAACAAAAAATTAAACCAACCCCACATACAAGGCGGGAAATAATAAGGATTAGAGCAGAGATGAATGAATCAGAAACTAGAGATAGAGTAGAACGCATCAATGAAACTAGAAGCTGGTTCTTTGAAAGAATCAATAAGATCGATAAACCATTGGCCAAACTAGTCCAAAAGAAAAGGGAGAAGACCCAAATTAATAAAATCATGAATGAAAGGGGAGATATCATGACTAACATCAAGGAAATAGAAACAATCATCAAAAATTACTATCAACAATTATATGTCAATATGTTTAACAACCTAGAAGAGATGGATACATTCCTAGAAACCTATAAACTACCAAGACTGAAACAGGAAGACATTGACAATTTGAATAGACCTATATCTAGTAATGAGATCGAAGCAGTGATCAAAAGCCTCCCCAAAAACAAGAGTCCAGGACCAGACAGATTCCCTGGGGAATTCTAACAAACATTCAAAGAAGAAATAACACCTATTCTCCTAAAGCTCTTTCAAAAAATAGAAATGGAAGGAAAACTTCCAGTCTCTTTCTATGAAGCCAGCATCACTCTAATCCCCAAACCAGACAAAGACCCCATCAAAAAGGAGAACTTCAGACCAATATCGCTGATGAATACGGATGCCAAGATTCTCAACAAGATCTTTGTTAACAGGATACAACAATACATTAAAAAGATTATCCACCATGACCAGATGGGTTTTATCCCAGGGATAAAACAATCAATGTGATAGAACAAATCAATAAGAGAAGAGAGAAAAACCACATGGTACTCTCAATTTATGCAGAAAAGGCATTTGACAAAATACAACATCTGTTCCTGATCAAAACTCTTCAAAGTAAAGGGATAGAGGGAACATTTCTCAACCTCATAAAATCTATCTATGAAAAACCCACAGTGAATATCATCCTCAAAGGGGAAAAACTGACAGCCTTCCCTCTGAGATCAGGAACAAGGCAAGGATGCCCACTCTCACCACTACTGTTCAACAGAGTGTTAGAAGTCCTAGCAACAGCAATCAGGCAACAGAAATAAATAAAAGGTATCCAGCTTAGCAAAGAGGAGGTCAAACTCTCTCTCTTTGCAGATGACATGATACTATATGTGGAAAACCCAAAAGACTCTACCCCCAAACTACTAGAACTCATACAACAATTCGGTAATGCGGCAGGATATAAAATCAATGCGCAGAAATCAGTTGCATTCTTATACACTAACAATGAAAAAATAGAAAGGGAAATCAGAGAACCGATTCCGTTTACTATAGCACCAGAAACTATAAGATACTTAGAAATAAACCTAACCAAAGAAGTCAAGGATCTGTACTCGAGGAACTACAGAACACTCATGAAAGAAATTGAAGAAGACACAAAAAGATGGCAGAGCATTCCATGCTCATGGATTGGAAGAATAAACATTGTCAAAATGTCTATACTGCCCAGAGCAATCTACACTTTCAATGCCATTACGATCAAAATTCCACCAACATTCTTCAAAATGTTGGAACAAACAAACCTAAAATTTATATGGAACCAAAAAAACTCCAAATCGCTACGGAATTGCTGAAGAAGAAAATCAAGGCTGGGGGCATCTCGTTACCTGACTTCAGGCTTTATTACAAAGCTGTGATTACCAAGACAGCGTGGTACTGGCACAAAAACAGAGAAATAGACCAATGGAACAGAGTGGAGAGTCCACATATGGACCCACAAATCTATGGTCAAATCATCTTTGACAAAGCAGGAAAAAATATCCAGTGGAAAAAAGACAGTCTCTTCAATAAATGGTGCTGGGAAAGTTGGACAGCTACATATAGAAGAATGAAACTAGACCATTCGCTTACACCACACACAAAGGCAAACTCGAAATGGATGAAAGACCTCAATGTGAGGCAGGAATCCATCAAAATCCTGGAAGAGAACATAGGCAGTAACCTCTTTGACATCGGTCACAGCGACTTCTTTCAAGACACGTCTCCAAAGGCAAAGGAGACAAAA